>JABASH010004288.1:0-14381 GCA_019776445.1 Tomocerus maximus | reverse complement strand
AACAACCTTTCGGTTGTTCAATACTCGGCATTCGGGTGTTATTATGCCTCCTTGCCATTCCATTTTTGCCTTCCCTTTGGGTAATTAGAATTGGGTGGATTAGTATATAGAATCATATAAATAGTATGTACAATAATTTAATTTAGGGATATGAGAAATCTATTATAATCTAAATTGAAGTGAACAACGCACGTCTAATGTGTATAAATATATACAAACTTCTTACAGAGACATAAGTATAAGTGGGTATTTAATTAGTAAAAAAATTACTTATATCCTATTTCACTGGGTGCGACTGAGTACAGGCACGTATAGAGAAACGGGTTTCGGGAGGGGCTGATGAAATTTTATATATGAATTATGAACATATATTAGCGCGAAGCGCAAAAAAGTTTGGCCCTTTTTAACGAAAACGAGTCAAAAATAGCCTAAAAATGACAAATATCTGTATATTTGGCCATTTTAAGGGAAAAAAATGTTTTTTGGAGATTTCGGGGGGGGGGCTTCAGCCCGGAAAGCCCCCTCTCTATACGTCCTTGGGCGTGTGATACGTCTTGCTCATGTACATTACTATTTGTTTGGAATTTGTACTTGAAGCTGTAGGTAGGCACAGGCAGTTCATATAACGTAATTGGTACACAAATAAATATGAAATACTATAACTCATTATTTAAACGTGCACGATGGCATAGGTTGTAAATAAGTAATGTATTGAGTTAGCATTGTAGGGGCATTTAATTAAACACTAGTTTTACTTACTATGTGCAAAGGTTTCCTCTGACTAATTGAAATCCGTGTAATAAAGGGCAGCTGGTGTGTAATGGTAAATGGTATTATTCACGGCTTAAATCTCAGTCTGCTGGTAGGGAGAAAGTAAAAAAAGTTAATTAAAAGCACTCATACCATACCCCATACATTGCACAGCATGCACATCTTTGTCTTTCTCTTTCGGGTATTTAGTTAGAATGAAGATAATTTTTTGTTCTCGAGATGAGGACGGAAAATAGCTAAGACGAAACTTAGTTATATTTATTATGTCTTAGTACATTAACGTAATAAACTTTTCTTTTGCGAATTGTACGAATTGCTATAAATAATATTAGTATTCTTTAGTCCCCGGCAAGAAAACTGGAAGTCAAGATCAGGGAACCAAAGTATAGCATTTCCTCTGAATACAATAGACTAGCTCAGTCGAGCGAACATTCAGGTATGAACTATATTCACAAAAGTCGGATTTTCAGCGTCCTACCAGGCTTTAAGTCACTCCACATCTTACCGAATAAGGTCGTGGTCGTACTTCAGTTTTGCTACTCTTAAAGCTTTTTGTGCTCGAAACATTGAGGGAAATAATATGAGCCGGAGCATCGCCCAATTTCGGATTCTATGTAGCTTTCTCCCAGCCAGCCACCGGTTTTTGCACAAGAAAGGTATAGATGTGTGTGGAAGGAGCAGGATAAAATGAATCTAACCAAACGCGAATGCCTTACATCATTTGCTGGGGCATGACAAGCCGTTGTTCGCAGTATTTTCTGTGTAAAAGTGTTCAACGTAAGAGATAGACCTCTCCGTGCAGACGACGGCTCACCCGGCTTTTTCCCTTCCACGCATTGCAAACATTACGCAGCAAACTCCGCTCCGAGCCCGGGTTTTAGTTTGGTCTTGTCAGTGTGCTTTTCGACTTGTGAGACTCCTCGTTCTATTATCTCACTTCTTCAGCATTTCTAAAAACAGAACCTTCTGATTGAAAACCTCCTGCAGAGCATAAAATCATCTAATTACGATATAGTCAACAAACCACATCGGAGGTAGTGTTCAAAATAGTAATACTATAATAATTTATACATGCCACACACAAAGGACCTAAACCCTTGATATCTGTAGCTCAGGTCAGGAGACATTTTCACAAGGAAGATGGAAACAAACTATGAGAATGTAGATTCCACCGCCATTAGTACCTCTAGTTTGATTGTACCCTTTTTCGAAGGAATTGAGACCACTGTGTTTTCAAGCTTACCTTCAAGGAAACTACTTAATTTAACTTCCGTTGTCAGTAATTTGAACATTCCGGAACCATCAGACTACTTTAATCGACAACCTACTCGAGGAGATTTTATCAACGACCAAGAAACAGAAGATAAAATAAATGACAGCTCACCGGCTCTTCCCTCAGAATTCACTGAAATGAGCACCAACTCAAGAAACTGCGTGATCGCCTACTGCATTTTGTTTGTTTTTGCAGCAGTTGGAAATCTCTCTGTCTTCTTCTCTGTGTGTCATCATCTAAGTAGACTCAAGTGGAGAATCACTATACTCATTTTACATTTAAGTGTCGCAGATTTAATAGTGACATTTTTCGTTATTCCGGTATCCGGTATTTTTTTATTGTCTAATAGCGATATTTTTTAAAAACTTATAGAAATTATTTTTATTCTGAAAATGCCCCATTTAAATTTTTATAAAAATAAAGATGGAGATCTTCTGGAGAATTACGATTGGGTGGTACGGCGGAAATTTCTTGTGCAAAGTCTGCCAGTTCTTTCGAGCTTTCGGACTCTACCTCAGCTCAAATATACTCATTTGTATTAGTCTTGACAGGTTGATGGATATCCAATTATAAAAGCCTATATATTGTAAAAATCAGCTAAATAATCTATTACTTAATTACTATCCTCACCTCAGTTAAGTATTTGTAGTATTCCACCCATTTCCTTTAGAACAATTCAAAATGAACTTAACCCTAGGCATTGCAATCTAGGGCCTTGACTTAAACCATTAGTACCACTTAGTTCTTAATTTAATTTTCTGAGCTTGTATATAAAAGTTCGTAATACCAAGTTTTTTAAAATTAGGTTTATGGCAATTATTTTTCCTTTGAGAATGGTTGGGGCCACGACTCGCGTTAAAGTCATGCTTGGCTTCGCCTGGATTGCTGCTGGGATTTCTTCCGCTCCCCAGGTTTGTCAATTTCCACATTCAAGAGAAAATTTTCTATTTAACATCGGCCATGAAAAGAGAATTATGGCTCTACATACTGAATTATACGTGTTCATCGTTTAGGATACAGTTTGTTAGTCAAATGCGCAATTTCACTTTTTTATTTCCGCTTGTATTCATCTTGTCTTGTAGTATCAGAAGAACTAGTCGTTCCCATTGAGAAAACCGTCTGCTCTGCACGGTTGACTAACTTCAGCATTACGCACTGTATTTATTACGGTCTATGACAGAAAACTTGGCCCTGGCCAATGTATTCAGAAACTTACCAGAGACGTTGTTTACTTTGGGTTAGAAAAGCAAGCTACCTATGAATGAAATTTAAGTTTAAGTGAAAGCAATTTAAGACTATCATAACCCTATATATTAGTGCCAAATACACAGACTAAATGACAGCTTCCATTATTTACTGCTCAATAGCATTAAGTTTTTTATTTCACGCTAACGAAAAGGCTACTGTGGCAGGACTAACGATAAGTAAATGCTCCCTTGTTTTCTCATGCATTATTTATAGGCTAATGAATTTCTTATCTCCCTAAATACTTTATTGTTGCATTGATGTCTGTAATCTAATTTTGCTGGAAGGATTGCATAAACAGAAGCATATTGCTCTGTGGAAGAATGCTATGCTGTAAACAATGACATACTTATGCATACATAATTGGCGTAATCCTTAGTATTACAATTAGACTTTCCCTGTCCGTGTGTCGAGTGTGTACTATAGTTCGCAGTCAGTTCTCTCTGTAGTAATTAATGAGTAATGAGGGCTGTGCTGTGACTGTGATGTATAGCCAGTCAACAACGCAGTAATTTAGTAGCGAGTGTGAGTGCTAGAATCTTGTACTTGAGTCCTATATGGTGTGTATTGTGTATAATACTATAGCTAATGGATTCTAAGACTATTGTTTATTGGATTCTGGACTGGAGTTTTAAATTGTTTCACTGATGAGAATATTATGCCAACGAATTCTGTAAATGAAGAATGGAGGGTGTACTAGGCTAGTTAAAGCACGAGTAGAGAGAGAAAATACTAAAACGGAAAAATTGCTTAGATAATGGCATAAATTAAGTACCTAGGTGGATATTAAACAATTTTTGCCATTATTTTTGTACTCCGCACACTTTGAGAGAACAGTACTTGAGTGCAATAAATACTTTCACAACACGTCCCTATCCCTACTTCTAAGATTTTATTGATAGACGTACGTAAATAGTTCTTACTACACGACTACACAAAGTCAAATATTATAATGATCAACACAACCAAGCCAAAAGGGGCAAAAAAATACTTTTGCCTTCAGTCAGAATTTTCATTCAGCCTAATACTACATACACCACTCATGACCACCCCTGTCTGTCGACATGGGTAATCACAATTGCATAAAAAGACGCTTTGTTATTCGGTTATTAATTAGTATTCCTGATTCTGGGAAGACATCTGAAATATCTGTATACTCAGATGTAGTACTGACGAATATCAAATTGGGATCATCCAAATCCTGTTGTCAGAAAGTCAGAATACAAGACTAACACAAACAAATTCAGCAATTCCAACAGTATCGGCTGCTGCTCTAACACTTGACATGATAATCTTCATAATCTTAAATATATTTTATCCTAATCCCCTTCAATAGTACAAGAATTCCAGGCTTCCAGGCAAGAAATCGCCATTTCTATACCCTGTCGTGGTCAATTTTACCGCATCCATTAATTTATTCAGAGTTAGCTCCCCCTAAGTTTGCTTGGCAGCCTATTCCATGCCAGTATCATTGAATGTTGAACCGACTTTCTTTTTAATGCCGTTTTACATTGAGTTACTATCGATGGCAAAACTATTGTTGTGATATGATAATCTGAAATTGTTAGTTCTAATGTTTTAATGGCCTCTTTTGAGGGTGACATTTGTGGCAATGAATATCTAGTAAAATACCGTCATGCTTTCCATACGTATCGGGCATTAGAAAAAGTTTGTAAACAAAAATACTAACAGAAAACCCTTTACAACGGGACGAAATATTAGCATCTGCCTATGTACTGACTTCCTATTAAATACATAGTCAGTGGCCTACTGAGTGTTATTCGGCAACTATTTAAAGATCTTTTAAAGTGAAGATGTTTGTTACTCAGCAGCGTGTCACACTCACACTATTCGTAAACGAGAAGACTATAGAGTTCTCAAACATTGATCTGAGACTGGGAACCGTTTCTTTAGTAAGTTTAGAATTGTGTACGGACGGATGGACAGACAGCTGGGACAGCCTGAGGGTAACATCGTCGGTCGGTTCAGAGTTCTCACTCCTTGGCCGAATTCTATATTCTATAGTATCACTTCTGGTCTGGATCCATGTCTGTATTTCTCTATTTGCAATGAATCTTTCTCTATATAAAATACCTTGGGAAACGGACAATAGTTGAGGTAGTGGGTCTTCTCACCTGCGTATGTGTATTTAAATTGCTATTCATGTAGAGCAGGAGTTGTGATTGTGAGTTAGTTCGTGGAGGCAAATAAAGAATTTAGTTCTGCTCAAAGGCTAACCACGAATGTCAATTGGTGATGGAATTGGTGACAAACTTTTCCAGCTCAATTCGCTTTTATTAATTTTACATCTACATCGGGTTACATCATAGTCCGTATAGTTGTGAGATAAACACAAAATATTTTTCATGCGCTCAATTCATTTCAGGTTTTAATTAAAACATTCAGATATGGTTATAGACTCGAGGCTTAGTCGGCACACACTGCACACTTAGAAAAGCAACGGATTGGAACTGGTCAAATAAAATCCATTCCAACTAGTGAAATATTCACTATAGACTGTCCTCCCTCAATTTGGCCACTACATTTACATGGCATCAACTATAGTCTTATCCATAATGTCAATATATTATACATCAAATTGATAATTATTATATAGATTAAGCCATTAACGATTAGGTCAGTGGTTTGCACATAGAGAATATCATTATAAGGGATTTAAGGTAAGATGGGCTTCTTTCGACGTAAGCAATTCGACGAAGAAAGGAATTTATTTATTTGCTAAGAGTTTATCGATTTACCTTTTCTTACATATAAATGGAGCAATGGAGGTAGGCTGAGAGGATGAGATAAGTAATATGATTGCTAAATCCCAGGATATAAACCAAACTAACCAACTACTAGACAAAGTCTAATTGTTGACTGCCAATGAAATAAAGCTATTAGTTCGGGAAAGAGAATTGACATCATTCAACGGTTCGCTATTATGTAGTCTGAGACCTGAGAGAATCAGGAGCAAATAGAGGATACAATATTCTATATGTAGCAAAGCAGTACCAGAAATGTGTTATGGATGGATTGATAGATAATAATAATAATAATAATTATTGCTTTATTATAAGTGTCAAATGAGTACAATCAATACATAAGATCGATATCAGTAGGCACAGTTGGGAACTGGTCACTGCTTTCCAACACAAGACACTCAACAACTAAGTAGCTATTCTAATTTATCATTAATCAAAAATTAATAAACATGTTATAATCAATAGAAAACAAAAGTGTTAGTTCTTTCTACAATCATGTGTTGTTGCACTTTATCAGTCAGGCTTTGATACGTAAGCTTTTTATAAACAAATTTCCTGGGCAAGTTGTTCCATGCTAAGGTCGCTACGTAGACAGACAGATGTAGACAGAATCCTGAAAGCAATGTCAACCGTCAGCAGCGGAAATAAATAAATACCTAGCTACAAATTAGGTATTTACTGCAAAGAAAAGGGGCAATAAGGAAAATGAAAACACGGCTCTTGCACATAAAATGATGGCTAAGCTCTTATCAACTTCGGTAGAACATAATAAATTGTTAGCCTGAATACTTTTCTTCGACAGACAGCCTAATATTACCGGAACATAATCTTATATTTTTGCACCTTCTAATTATGACTTAGGCATGTATGATAAATTACTGGTTTTGGTATGGCATTAGTTATCAATAGTCATCATTTACCAGTTATCACTCATCTCATCACTGTCATACTCTATCTAGTTCATAGTTCATCTCGTCATCAAGCTGTCGTTTATTGTACTTACAATGTACTTAAACTAGGTGCATGTGTATAAAATATTATTTGTTTCGGGAATAATTAACAGGATGGCTTTACGAGCTGTNGTGTGTGTTAGGGGGAGAGTACTATAAATTAGTATGTTAGGGGGAGAGTACTATAAATTACAAGCGGTGTACAAAATACCATTTACCATGCTTTATAATGGTATTTAAGATGGCAAGGTAAAGCAACTACCTGAACTTGGTCTCGCTCCGATATAATTTACGAGTTGAGCACAAAAAGATTCAAATTTTAATTTTACATCTTTTTGGTCAACCATCCCAGGTAGGCCAACTTCAAGGCAATGCGTTTGCCAATCTGACTATGTACGGCATGACCAAATCGGGCCAAAACGTTTGGAGATTTTGAAAGAAATGCAGAAAATGGTAGTACAGATAATGTATTTTGTTAGTCATCTGAGATTTCCAAATCGTATATACCAAAGCCTTAAGAAATACTAAAATTCAAACCTACTATACTTGTTGTTACGATCAAAACAAAAGCTAAGTTCGCAAATGGGCTAAATAGGTCACTCCCCCTGACTGGGGGTGAGGGTCGAAAACTAAAAGTAGACTTAACTTTAGTTCTGTTCATCCTATAGCAGAAAGTTGTGATTCGGCTCATCGGTAGCGGCCAAAGGTCAATTTGGCACATTTCTTTATCTGACCACAAAAACACATATTACCACTAACGGAATCGAATTCTACTACTATACTACTACTTATATAATATTTACTATCCTATAACACCATAATTCGATTCCTCTTTGCTATCTTGTTCGCTTCTTGCTCGCCCTTCGCTCACATGTTGTCACTTTGTCACGGCTTATTCTTTATAATAATGAATTTCAAGCTTGGTATTCCAAACTTGAAGATGAAAATGAAGATTAGTTAAACTTTTTTAGAGTAAGTAGGTATTTAATATTTAGAAATATGCGTGAAAAACAATTACCAGAATTTCAAATAAGAGTTGCAGTGAGAATTCAGTAATTCACAACGTAGATATGTATTCCAAAAAGAAGTAAAAGTTTATACAGTTTATTTAGTTAACTTCGGTAGACATTTTATACGGGAACTATTCATATTATAATAGACATACATACGCTATAATTTAATGAAACGTACATTTATATGTAACTTTTAGCTAAGTAAACTTTCTAAATGATGTTCCCTTTCTACGAACCTTACTATAGTAAACTGAAAAACTTAAATCAGTTGAAAGGTTCTAACTTCAAGCAGATTAATTTGGAAGTAAGCTTAGTGAGCAACTTGTGTTGTAGAGAGATTAAAGTACGGATATGACACAGTACATTGAGTTGTCAAGAATATAATTCCCTTAATTATAGCAGCTCTCAGTAGTAGGTAAATGGTATTAATTATTAATTAAATTCGGGGATGTTGCGCACTTTGTTGGTTATTCATAGCCTGTCATCACAGTGATAATACGATTTAAATTAATTAGTAATTTTCCCGTTTTTTGGTTTTCAGTGCTTTGTATTCAGTGTCCGCAGTCACCCTGACTATCCCTCATTTCAACAGTGCGTGACGTTTGGCGCATTTCAGAGTTCCGTGGAAGAAATAATGTACAACATATTTTCCGTTTTTGCAATGTATTTCGCCCCGCTCCTTGTGATCATCTTCACCTACACTCTAATCCTTTGGAAAATCAATCAAAAATCCAAAGAACCACAGCACCAACAACCAGTCGGCACACGTAAGACTTTTATCCGACAACTTTTTGTAATTTGCTACTCTGCCTTCACTTACCACGTACCACCGATAGGATATAGAAGTAGAACTTTTCATATAGTTTTGTCCTTCTCGGGCAAATAACTAATAAATCAACCATTAAGTACTAGAACTAGTATTATGTATTTTTATCTATATAAATGGGAATTTTGATCCAAATCCAAAACACTCATCCAATGGCAAAATAGCAGATGTGCTAAGTAATTTAGTACCCTTTCCTCAAGTAATAATATTATTTTGAATTTTAGTAGCTACATTGTACTATCGAATGAAAACAGGTGTAAAGATGTATAACATAAGTTGCCTGAAGTAGAGTAAAAATAGGATTTTTGATCTTATATGGTAGGTATTTTCTGATGTGTCCGTACCTACCTGTGGTTTATTGTACTTCATACACACCATGTGTCTCTTGGGCTTAGGTAACAACTGACTGTACTTATTGATGTCGACAGAGTGTGACATTTGGTCTTTTGTTCTTTTTCCCAGATCATTCGTAGAATCAGATGCTAAATTGAGTATGGCAGAATGTCCCCATTCGGACTCATACACTCCACATGTCCACATCAGACGAAAAAGAGGGATTCATGCTATTATGTTAGTTATTATAAAGGACATTATTGTCAGAGCCGTGAAGTAGGATGGAGAGATGTAGGAAATTCTGATAACTGTCTGTCGCACTCTTACCAGTCTCTGCCAACATTAAATAAGCGTGCAAGTGTTATACTTTTCTTTGGTTTCACTCTTACCTCACTCCCGTCTCAACTCTATTGACAATGAGAAAAGTTTCCCGAAAACCTTTTCTGAAATATTTTGTTGCCTCATCACTGTTTGCTGCACGTAGTCTTTATACTTACGACAACAATTATTGTTAACTAGAGTGAGGCAATAGATTCATAGAAGACACAATAAATAATACACTTGCTGGAAGGTTCTAGAATAATTTTAGTAGATACTCTCTAATGTGGAAATTCATTCAAAGTTTCTTTTTGTATTGTTATGTTAGGAATTGGAAATAGTATTAAAACTTAACTTCTCTTGTTCTACAGCACAGGAACTGAAACTCGGTGTGTTTTAAAACACACTGGTGTGTATTATTACTCTTGATTTTTAAATGCAAACGAACCAACCAAATTGTCAACATTTGTTAATATGGTTCAATAAAACCAGTTTCCGATAGAATTCAACGTGAATACTCATAAAAATAGTTGAGAACATTTTACCATCTCAGCGATGTTTATAATTTGAACCATAAAATCCACGAATCGTGATAAATATTAATAATGTAATACTATTTCAATACAATCACATTGATTCCACACATTGAATTCTATCGGAAAATGGTTTTATTGAACCTTATATTTAACAAATGTTGATAATTTGGTCGGTATGCATTTGAAAATCATGAGTTTAAAACACACCGGTGTGTTTTAAAACACTCTGAGTCACACAGTACAACAAACACATAATATATAGATATAGTAGTAATATAAGTAGATATACGCAGGTGACACAAAGTATTATAACAAAAAGCGGTCGGACAGAGTAAGATATCTGTTCTCTGTATTCAACATGCGTAGAGTGGACACATGTAAAGAATGACTTTCTCCGGGAACCTAAATATGTAATATATCAGTAGCGTGACGTGATCATGGTGAAATGCTAGGTTTAAATCCGATTTTATACACAAGTGCCTGACAGGTACATCTTAGTAATGTGCAGTAACTTGCAAAAACTATCAATTCAAGGATCAGGGACAACTATTTCCTTTCAATTTTTATCCTTTGTATTCATTTTGGAGTCTCGCTAGATCTGGACTTAAAATCTATTAGATCCTATCTAACAATAGGAGGACGGTAGGACGGACGGAAACCAAGGCGTGTAGGTAGGTACTACCTATATAGCTCGACATTCGTATTCAGAGTAGCCGATAAGCTAGTGGGCAATAGTGTTTGAAGCAGCAACATTTATCCCACTTGAACAGGGAAAGTTCGACTGGAGGAGGATTGTCTATTGAAAAGTAGTAGTGAAAGCTTCATTAGCTGTACTGTAGATTAGATGTAGGAATATGGATTGTACTCCATCACTGACTGGTCCTCTGAGGTTACCTAATGAATACATACCTATACATGGTCGTTGAAAGATGGAGATAGTCCGAGTGCAAATTACATTCATCCAATCTATGCAAGTGCGAATTTCATTACTACTTATCTCAGTTGATACCTCCGTGGGTTCTAGGGAGTTAGTGCATGGAATTGTTCTTGTCCAATGAAGATATGTTAGTAGTCAAGTAGGCATTCTAGATCTCTATGGCTTACTCACTACTCACTCAGGTTTACTTCCGTCCGTAGATACATTGGTAGCCATTACACATAAAAATTCTAGTCACAAAACCGTGCTGAAGTTACTATAGATGAATCAGACTCCCTTTTCTTCATTTCTTTCAGCAGGGAACAAAATACTTAGCATCATTTACAAAAAGTCACGTGCACTTCCATTAAAAATGAAGTTACTAACAACCTAAGCTCCGTAAGTTGCTTACTCTTGTACAGTATTCAATGTGCTGATGATGTAGCTTTGTAAAATAATGAAGAGTCTAAAGTAAAGTAGACAAACCGACTAATTATATACAGGTTATAAATATAACTCCACTCTCGTAAAGGTAGTAGGCGGACAGTAACACAAAATTATATAGTAATAATGTAACATGCACGTAGATGCAGATATAGATACAGCTAGACTTAAAAGAACATTAACTGCGTAGATATAAAAATTAAATAAAGGTCCGGAACACGGAGTCACAGGAAACTATCCTCTCATGTACATAAAATGCCCTCATTCCCAACATCGCGTAATCGCGTTACTGAATCTTCACCTTCTTAGAACAAAATCAGTATAAAGCTCTATCCAGTTATTAAAAAGGATTTGATTATTACAACCGTGGGTGTCGTATTCTTTACGATCTTCATTTTATTGGTAGGTATAATTATGCAGTTTACTTACTCAATATAATATATTACTCGTATTATTACGGCATTTTACAATGAGTTCGACCTAATCTTGATTATGTCAGTAGGAGTATGAATTAGCGTTTCATGAGAAGAAACTAAGTATAAATAGGCAGCTATACACACCAGTTGGTGTTCAAAGAAATGGTTTAGTGGTGGATAAAGAAAAGTCATTAAAACTAAAAAGTGGTGTGTTATGGCAGCTTTGCCTTCTATTGATGTCTTCTTCCGTCAGTAGCTTTTCCAATTCAAATAAATAGGCTCATATTATTACATAGGATCATTTGGTTAACTCATTTAGTTCAACTTGTTCAACAAATTGTAGCGTCAAAAGTTGTAAACTGTTGTGTAAGCATAAACGTTAGATCCTGAAATCAAGGACCAAGTTTTTGAATATAGAGAGAAAGGGTGTTCATAGATTTCTTAGGATTGACTTTCAATGATTCAATACATTATTCACAGAAAATGTTTACTCAAAAATTCCATTCATTACAGAATCATTGAAAACGGAATCAACATTTGAATAATTTACTGTAATGGAATGTATTTCTTTAATGTCGACGAGAGTGCTCCACTGTTAAAGTCTCGACCCCAGTACGTCAATGTACAAACTGCGTAGCTCCTCAATTCCAGCAACCGCATCTCTTCATGCTTACTAATGATTAATTCAATATTTCCTTCCCCTATGACTTCACTCGTCATCTAATGTATATTGACATTTCTCGCGTTGAAATCTAGGTGATTGCCACTTTCAATTCGTTAAACACCCAGATTCAAATCAATTCATATCCATTTCAATTACTCCATGTTTACACTTTACTGCACTTTACTAATGTTTACCTAATTAAATGTATTTGTTTAGATAAAATGATACATTCAGGAGCTTGTGGTTCGGTTGATTTCTTATTGAAGTGCAATGTGCATCATGTGCATGTGTGGTGTTTTCAGGGGACAAAGGAGACATTATTTCTCTAAACTCCGCAGGAACAGCTGCATCAATGGAGTCATCAAGAATAAGACGTTGCTATCATTTGGGATCAGCTGCAGCCACTTTAATGGCCCGAGCCAAACGGAGAACACTGAGACTGACGCTTGTCATTGTGATAGCTTTTGTGTTTTGTTGGACTCCGTACGTAGTGATGACATTATGGTAACTTTCTTACTTAAAATCTTCCCAACCTACAAACATTAGTGCGCAGTAAAAATGCTTATGCGATGGATTGAAAATGACACGGTTATATCTGTTAAGTGAAGTGCAAATATTTACATACCCTTTTTTCTCAATAATAATTATCCTTTTCTACAGGTACATGTTTGACAGGGAAGGCGCTGCTAAACTGGACCCGTTTGTTCAAGATATTTTATTTATATTCGCAGTCAGTAACTCTACATTAAATGTAATTCAACTTAATCCAAAATCCTTTTTGCAATAGATTTGCCTTGAATTACGTGTAACATAAATTATACTCATCTGTACATGGGATACCTAATCTAAATTTTGGCATCATATTTTTCTAGCCAATAATTTACGGATCGTACACAAGACAGAACACAAGTGGACCATTAGAAAAATGTCTGCGTTGCGGAAATAAAAAACGAACTTCCGAGTTTCTTCCCGTAACTTCGGTTATTTGACGACAAAAGCGACAGCGTCAGCACACTCTTCGATGTATTAACAAAATTGCGTCCATTAGTGACGATGTCTGCCGTGCCCCTCAGTCGTGTCCCGCTGGTCTTCTGGCTGGATCAGCCTTGCACAGCGGTCCCTTGGAAGAACCAGATCTCATTCCTCATAGAAATAGGTCCTTAAATCATATTTCCAATACTCCAGACTTGGTGCTCAAATCTTTAAATCTCACTTTGTGAGCCTGTCGATCATCCTCCTTCCCTCCCTTTCATTGCATTTTCATATGAAAGTAACGAAACAATACTCACATTAGTAATTTAGGCTAATTTTGTATGAACAGAGGCTCTGAACCTGACTTATCGCTTTTAGGTAAAGAAAGTTCAAAGGTAAGTTGACCTGTCATGTGTTACCTACTCTAAACGCTATTTGTTTCAGAACAGAACCATAGCTTTAAAATGTAGATGACTATACTGGACATTACACAAGTTTCATGTAACACATTTTATACAGTTGCTACTTTAGGACGGAACGTTAAATGAAATGCATGACTGTTAGGAAAAGTATGTTGAGTCCAAATCTGCAGCCATATTATTATGTCTTTGTACCTGTGAACGACTAAAATATTGAATGAACTATGAAAGTTCAATTATGTGTTCAAAAAATCAATTAGGTATTTGTCCAAAAGTTCAATTCTTTGCTCAAATGTTCAATTATTTGTCCAAAAGTTCAATTATTTGTATTCAAATGTTCAATTATTTGTGTTCAAATGTTCAATTATTTGTGTTCAAATGTTCAATTATTTATTTGTTAAAATGTTCAATTATTTGTTCAAATGTTCAATTATTTGTTCAAATGTTCAATTATTTGTTCAAATGTTCAATTATTTGTTCAAATGTTCAATTATTAGTCCAATAGTTCAATTATTTGTTC
>JABASH010004287.1:0-14386 GCA_019776445.1 Tomocerus maximus | reverse complement strand
TAGGTATGTTATATTACGTATTAAATATGGAATAAACAAAGTAACCTAAGGAGTTCGACTTGAATCAACTATTCATAAGACGTACTATAACTGTAATTGTATGTGTGGAAGAAAGCACAGCATTCAATGAACATACATATTAATATTATTAGCATAGAAAATAATAATAAGTTATACATTCACTATTTGACATTGATTTGTTATATATAAAAACAGTATGTATTATAACTAGTATTATTTGTAATTAGTTGCTTACGATTACTACTCAAGAATGAACTGCTACAAATACAAATTATGTTGTCTATCAATAAATCATAACATTCATACTCATGTCATTCTCGCACACAACTTTAATGCAGCTACTCTCCTCAGCTTTAATGAACACTTTTACTCCTCCAAACCGTCAAATTGCAAATAATAGTATTTTTGGTTTGCCTAAACCTATACCATACCACATCGTACTGTGTAAAAACGAAATGTACAGGTAAGTAAAAATACAAAAAGAACATTATACAATACGAGGTAAGTAAACAAAAAAATGCATGTGTGGCTATTGTTTAACATTGCTCAAAAGGTTAGACACAGGGACATTAGGCTACTGAACAAAAAGCAACCAGGCAAGCCATTGTTATATTTCATGTAAAGTAACTGTCGTACTTAGGTATTTTAATAAGGACGGAACTACATTTAAAATGAACTTATTGGTAATCGAACATGCTATTATTTTGAAATAAAATCGAATAGTGCGGGATCAATGGTCATGAATCACAACATTAGTAATATCATACAAAAAGTGGAACATTATTATGCTTTGGCGATTCACTGTAAATGCAAATCATTTTGTGTTGTGTGATGTTGGTAGACTTTTTTGTCTTGGATTTTATAGCATCAAAATACTAGACCTATATTTATAGTACAGAAGATACAGAGAGTTAGGCTATTAGGAGGTAGGATTATCATATATTATTTTAGTTTGCGTACAATACTAATACCCAGTCGTTTAGAGCTACAGACAAATGGCTTATGAAGTGTTATTTCTTATTAATATCAATCATTCATTCCATTATTGTTTGACCTGATTCTCGATACAAAGAAATGGTCCAACAAACAGCCTTTTAGCTTCTTATCTAACATTCTATCACCTGTACATACGTTGCTAGCTAGCAATTGGCTATTATAGAAAAGTATCTAATTTTTCTTTCTATCCAGTAATAAGTAGGTAGGAATATGCACTTACGACTATTTGCAGTGTAAGTCGACAGTAGTAGGCAGGTGCAGAACTTAAGTATGTCACGTTAATATTGTTATTATTATTGTTTTAAGCACACCTTACGTCAATGTAACTTAAATTAACCACTAACTACACACTAGTTCGTAAACAACTAATAATGTTTGTAAGTTATAGTAGTAACTGCAATGTGGTTGCTGATAATTTGAACATTTTTCATCTTTCTGCTATTTCTATGTAACTTACATACCAGGGTAATTATAGGTAATCATAGTATAACCTATCTACTAGCTATAATAATAACAATTATTATGTCATGTTCTATCTCAAACTGTTTCAGTGGGCATTTGGTTGATGACATTATTTATACTGTATGAATTTGCACTTTCTCTCCATGATTTTAGTCAGTAGGTCAGTTACTTTTTGCCAAACCACTATACACATTGGTATTGGAAATATAGATAAATTACATTATAAACACTTGTCAACAGACATTTTACGCATCCACGTTTCTTTTAAATTAAATGAGTGAGATAAAAAAAAGTTGTAGTGACGGCTATGGCAAAGGAATTTGTATTTCAAACTGAAAATCGGAACCTATTTCTTAGAACAAAAAAACAAGTTTTGAGATAGATACCTTAAACGTCAAAAGTAACCAGTTAGGCACATTTATCGCACACAAATCATAAATTGTTACTTATCAACGGGAGTGGTGAACTGACTCACTAATTGGTAAAGTACTAACACGTATTAATTTTTATGCAACAACTATATTTACTTTGTAAAAATATTTTCGTATTTAAGACAATTTGCCTGGTTTCTTTAGCCTGTTTAATACAATAATAATAGTAAGTAACAACTATAACAATATTAATACGTCCCAAAAGGTCAAAAAAGATTTATTGTGGAAATTATTAGGTTTAGAAAACCAAAAGGAAGGTCCACGATTTTTCGGAACTGAAACGAAAAACTAATTTGACTCAATGTTCCACTATCATTTAAAAACTTTCTTTATACATTCTTAATTTTGTCTTCATATTTATTATAAGTATTGGCGTACAAACTCTATTAGTTGTTCCGTCATTTAATTTTTACTATGTTTCAGTTGTTCCGACGTTTTTGTCGTTCCAACATAATCCTCTCCAGTAGTCTTTTTTCAGTGTTTGGAAAAATTAATATTAAGGTATAAATAATCTGTACAATCGTTGTTCTTTAAGCACTCAAATCAAATAGTTTTACTAATATGTTCAAGAATTTTAATGATTTGTATTGTAATCATATGGCTTGAGATCATCCGATTCAGAAAATGTTCCAGAAACGGATAGTTAAAGGCATTTAAAGTAAAGCTCAAAAGCTACTTATTTCAATTTTAATCATTTAGAATCTGAAGGCAAACTATTTGGAATTCAAAGACACGTTATTACGCTAATTAAAAGGTTAACCCTGAGTTAATTTACAAGGAAAAGACACTATTGTGTGCATGTGGTAAGAAATAGTAACATTTGCAAACATCGTGTTCTGGCAATTCTTTAATTTCAAGAAAATACTGAAAAAGTAACCTAACAGCACAAAATTGCAAAAAATTGAAATAGAAGTTAATATGACACAAAGAAAACAATGATAATACACAGACAAATCTTTCACAAATACACAATAAACAAAAACAATAAATTAAATTTGTAAAAAAGGAACATAGTATATTCAATCAACAAACCAATATATACGATAGTTTAACATCAGAATTCGTCATCTACAATACTACAAGCATGTACAAAAGTAAAAGTTTGCTATTCATATTTCCATGATCATGGAAAAGGTAGATCGATTTAATTTATTTAGTCCTTTTCAGTTTTGCCTTATGATTTTCTAATATAGCTAATAGATGTGTCATACTCTATTGTCACAAGTAAAACCTAATTTTATATTTATGATATAAACATCCTAATAATCTGTGACAAATACACAAACAAAACGGATGGTCTCAATTAATTACAAATAAATATATCCTCCTAAGAGTACAAATGAAGACAAAAAACTTAATTTACAGTTTTGTTTAGTTCAGACGTGTTTAGATTCCCTAATTGTTGAACTGTTTGGTGATGGGAATATAGTACAAACTAAAACAAGTAACCAGACAAAAAAAATTTATACACACACTTACATCACACCCAAATCTTGAGCTAAGACCCTGGTGATGATGCTGGATGGAAAATGCTGAGAGGTGTTTCCTTACGTCGCTATTTCGTTAATTAGTAACTGTTGCTATCTACACAAAGCAACGTGAGAAATTTCATCGACCCCAACCATCTCCGTCCCCGTCATGTTTGAGGTCGTGAGCAGTCATTGAAACATTAGAAGACCCACCTCCTTCCGGGGGCATGTCTCCATCGGAATCTTCGTCATCATCATCGTCATAACCCATTTGTTTTTCCAGAACACTGCCGATTTGGTTTCCTTGTAGTGTAACTTGTTCCAGTAGATTCTAAACTCAAAACGTATATTTTTAACAATCATTCACAATTATGACTACCTATATAAAAACTATCATTATTACAAAATAGTAATATTACCATTGCAAAGTTTTGGTTATCGGGACTCATTGTTGAAGTTGAAGGTGTTATAGATATTCGAGGTTTTTTCGGTGTTATAGTTGTTGACAGGTAGGCGCCTAAAGTCTTTTCATGTATATTGAGGCGTTTCGCTGCGTCTGACAAAGTAATTTGTCCGGCTCGGAGTAAATTCAGCACTTGATAGTAATTGAAGTTTGTATCTTGAGTATGAGGCATTTTTAAATATCCGTGTAGCTAAATATAATTTGAGATTTTAGTTTCAGTAACAAAATAGTAAAATTCTATGCAAGTAGTTTTTAATCACCAACCTCACGATACCGAGAATACAGCGTTGAATAGGAAACGCCCAATATTTCAGCAGCGGCTTTCATTTCTATTTTCTTTGACCGGATTGCATTCATTATTTTCTTTGTCGTTGGTTCTTCCCAAAATTGCGGTCGAGCACCACCTCTATAAAATGTCAATTTAAAAAGTCAAAACAAATTCATATTTTAAATTCGTTGTAATATACTAAGTTTTAAGTTGGTCCATTCTTTAAAGTTAATATTTATTTCCGGTTCAGGACATACTTTTCAATATATTCCGTCATTTTAACTATATTTGCTAAATCTTCTTCAGTCACTTCATCATCATCAGTTATATCCACTCCGTCATTATCGTCATCTTCATGTTGTTCAATTTCCGCAGCAGCCGGCCCACCACCCATCATAACTTTACGACGTCCTCTTCTCCCACGGGGCAAGGCAAAATGTGATTCCAATAAATTTCCAATTGAAAAATCCTCAAAACTCTGTCCAGGATCTTGCATTAATTGAGCGCTGCCAGGTAAGTTGATAGGAAGGCCATCTGATATATCAAAAAACAAACCTACACTGAGTACCGAGAATATACTTACACATGTAAAACTGTAAACTTACAAAAAATAGGAAGGAACAGTAACAGTTCCTTACTACAAATAAAAAATCAAGTCAATTTTGACGTCTTGACGTGACCCCATAATTCAACTCTTTAAACTATATCAGTTGGCAAATAATAACTAAAATAAGGGTTTGAAAAATATATAATATACCTATAGCGGTATCCATCGATAACCCCATAGGCGGTCGACCACGTTTCCGTTTAGGAGGTGACTCTTGTAGTGAACCTCCACCATCAGAATTTCCTTCCATACACACACTAGGAGGTGATGGAGGAGCAGAGTCCTCCCCACCCGTGTCTCCTCCCATGAATTCATTAGACTCTTCTTTGTTATTTCCTGTCGCAGTTGCTCCAGTTCCTGATACACCAGCAGCTCCAGCTCCACCACCTGTGATGTCTGCTAACCCCTTTACTTGTAAACTTTCGGCTGACTTTAATAACGAAGCCAATTGGTCCTGTAGGATTTAAAATGAATTTTATTATGGTATTTTTTAATGACAGTAGAACTGGAATGAACGTGTAGTTATTTTAAATTTTACTATTGATGAAACTATTGATTGTAAAACTTACATGAGCTACATTTATTTCTCCTTGATACATGAACTCAATAATTGCTTGTACATCAGCAAATTTCATATCCTTAAGAATGACGAGTGTGGAATTTTGTTGAGGATATTCACAAAATATTTGTTCAAAATACTTAGAGCACGCTGAAAGAACCATCTACAATTCATTAAACAGACAATAAACATTATTAATTTCCTAGGTTTAATTTCTAGATACAGGTTTCCACGTACCTAAGAGCAATAATATATTATAATCATTAAATAGGTAAAACCTCTACGCTATCTGCATGTGCAGGTTTAAGGTTTCATTTTGTGTAAACAGGAAGTTTTATTGGCATTAATATATATGCAATGTGCATTATTGCACATGCATACCGATGGCAATAAAAAGGTAATAAAACTGTCGACGAAGCATTTCTTTAATTGTGTAGCTAATTAACAATAGCAAAATTGAATTTGGTAAGTTTAGCAAGCACAAATGCATTGTACATTGTACAGTTCAATGATACTTCAAATCATTGGTGAGCAACCCGTTAAAATAGATAAAGTCATAAATAACAAAAGCAGCATGGAACATTGGAACAGCCAGGGCAAGAAATCATATATAGAACAATAGAACTACATATATTAGCTCAGAGTTTAATGGGCTAGAACAATTAATTAGTTAGATAAAATAAATAACCGTGTACTTAACACAGCAGTCCTTTCCTTTCAATAAATTGTACCAAGTTTACTGTCAGAATATAAGCAATAAGTGAACATTTAAAACAATCACAACATTTTGGGACAAAATTACTATTAACATCCATATAATATTATATCCTAATTCCACACTTTCTTATAAGCAATGGAACTGAAAAAAGAACAGTCGAATAGTTAGATCACAATCAAGACGATCTAAATAATAAATAACCACCAGTGAAGTGACTTGTAAGTTGGACTGCAAGGACGCAAGATTTGCAAGGCAGCTTTATTCGCCAATCTTTAGTAGATAATTAAAATTAGCCATTAGCCAAAGTATTTAGGGTATAAAATGTTACAATAGGTGATACCAAACCCTGCTTTTACCTTTGAAATAACAATGTATCTATAAATTAACTAAATGGGGAAAGCAGTTGTATCGTCAATTAGAAATATTTTTCCGACAGCAGGTTTGCCTTTGCCTTGTCAATGTCATTGTTAGAATAAAAAATATTCTTATGATGATTTTAGTGCTGTCATTAATGTTAATGTCGTGTGCTGGATGAAATTCAACATGCAACTCACTGCTGGCTAGCAGTTAGTGAGGAATATTATTACACCTTTTTAAAACTTAATCGGTCCGATTAATTTGAAACACATAGGACAGAAATAAACAGTAAATAAAGGTCATTGCTTGAAGTTAAATTAAATTACTACATCATAAAATATTAAAATGATGTCATTTAAAAATAATCAAGTTTTATAATCGACTGCAAATTAAATATGTATTAGTTAATCAAGAGTCAAGCAAGATTATACATTATTATTGTATTTATATATTACAATTTCAATATGATTCTATAGCAAGAGAAAATTCGGTGTCAGTTGGCATTTAGCAAAAAAATTAAAAAAGTGACAGGCTTTCAGTACCCTAACACCTAAAAGCAACATAATATTCCATTTTAGCAAGTAGCATTGATAGCCTAGAATTGTATAGCTTTAGATGGACGAAATAAATTATGTAAATGAGTTGTCATAAAACGGAAGAAAATAGGATTTTGTGTGAAAAAATCCGATTGAAGTAAACTTCGGTAGAACGGAAGAAAGGGATATGAGAGGGGAAAGGAGGATTGGTAACTTCGATATAACAGACATAAGAATGACACAAAACGGAGCGAAAGGCAAATTGACCATACAAAGGAAGATGCGGCAAAGAGAGAGAATCGGAAGGGAAAAAGGCATGTATTTGAATCTGTTAGTAAGACAGATGAGATGTACACAACAATAAGTGAAATGGACTTGGGCCACAGACCAAGACTACGAAAATAAAAATATTTAAAAAATGAATGATAAAAACGAACCTTATGGCATTTGATGGCTTTTCCGTCACAAGCGACGACGACATCAGTAAAACTCTCATTTAGCAGTAATTGATTGAACATATGAAGTAAATTATTTGGATGATATTTCCATTTCAGACAATAACCGTGAGAACCACCACGCTGAGCCATTGTGACAACAATCTTGATGAAATTTGGTCAAAATTCACAGAGCATGCAGCCAGAGAAGGGAAGAGAAAATTTTTAAAATGGCGACTTGCTTTTTGTGTTGATTTCACAAAAAAGTTTTTGGTGGGGCTTTTTGAAATTTTGACCCACTTTTTAGACTTGAATCCAAGTTGATTTTTGATGGTGAGAGTACGGAGGACACTTCTACACTGTTATTGGGACACTTGTCAACTGTTCGGGGTCAAAATACGATGCCCGGGACACTTTTATCCACGTGTTGCCTGTACCTGGAATGACCTGTCGCGGGCTGAAGTTCGAAAGAAAGGCATACCATAGGTCGGGTTTTCACCGCTCCCTTCCTTCGTTCGAGTCCGAATCTGTTTTCGAGTCTCCTGCTCGACTCACCACAACACCAAGGCACTCTGCGTTCCCCAATCCTTTAACTCAACTCAACCCACACGGCACATTCACTTCTGGTACTACTTGATACGCAACAACTCTTTAATATCAACTTATACCTATAATCCTATCATATAGACATCACACTGCTCTCTGCTCGCTGCTACCATCCATCCTGCTACTCACTTACAGAACAGACACTTTTATACGAATACGAATCAAGAACCTCTTCAGAAAATAAATGCGTCTTCCCACTTTATACACTCATATCTATTTTTTATGTGAAAAAACAAGTTTTGCCAATTTCTGCTACGTACTATTTATTCCTTTCAGTATTCGTATTTCGAGTACTATTGCTCCAGGCAATTGCTTCTACCTTACTCTTTTTATACGCTCTCTTTATGCTCCTAGCTCGTTTGTCAACTTTTATCCTCGACTCAATACACAAAAGTTACATCTACACATATTACTTAATAGGGACGCTTTATACTTAATAGGGACACTTAAGGGTTTACCTTTAACTTAATATTTCCTATTAGAACGTAGAACCCATTTGGGAGACTCATTTATTTTACTATGTAACTTGCAGATACTATATAGATTATTGCATGACATAAATCTAAATGACCCGTTAATTGCTGTTGCAAATTACTTATTAATTAGCTGTTAAATTGCAGTTAATAATATTATTAACATTTACCTACCATGTTCAACATACATTATACTTATTCCTATAAGAAATAGGCATAATGGTTATAACCAGATTATTGTATGAATTGATGAATCAGCAAATCTTTCAACGGAAATTCCGAATGCGATAGGACGATATACTAAGAATATACTATTATTTGCATTATCACATTATTACGCAAATATGGAATTACGAATGCACTAAATAAGTACTAAGTATAGGAGAGTTAATTATTTGTTTCTGCCATTTGTGATAGATAAAAGTGATGATGCTTAGTGCTTGTTCGCTTCTAAGTTCTAACTTCATACAAACACAAAACATTATTGTTGAAACTATTTCAAAACGAATTGTTCTTATTTATTTCATGTGATACTGATTTTGTTTGCGTGGGCTGCTTTATTGGTTTTGAATTGAATATATAAACAAGTACCAGTATACGATTGATTGTTTGTCACTAGGTATGTGTTATTATATGCTATTCATACATGGTAGGTAGGTATTTTATGCTTATATTATATTTAGCAGTTTAGTTTGCATGTCTTAATTCTTATGGAATTTTCTGTTTTGTTAACAAGAGCCAATAAACTTCGAATTGTTAAAACTCTTATGAAATTCAATATTAATAGTCCAGGGACAGGAAACAATAATTTATTCTCTTTATTACATAAAACGACAAGTATTTATTGAAGTCCACAGATAAGGAAAGTTATGACATAAATAGGTATGAAATTACATGAGTTAAAGTTAATACTGTGGTTTGCAACTGGGATAGGTATTCTTATATATTAGCGTAATATTTAGTATTATATTATGCAATCGATAGATCATTTATAGTGTAAATCTTATCTTATGTAATATGTAATGGTATATAGGTAATATATTAACTTATCAACTAGGTTAGGTAATACTTTAATGATATATTATAACGTATGGTCTAAACACATTTATACTCTGAATACTGTCATTCTAGCCGATTACATCTAAAATCTAAGACAAGAAATACGTAAGATCATTTAAAAATCATAATTCTTTTATACTATTTATGAATGATTTCAATTAAAAAGTGTTATCCTATTTTACTAAAAAAGTTGGCTACAGAATCCATAAGCCCATTCATAAAATGAGGGAGAGGTGCTCTTCTGGATTTATAGAGGACAGTATTAGATGATTGTCCGGCAGGTCCTTGTAAATTATTGTTGAAATGGTGTTGAGGAGAAGATCCTGGACCCGGTGGCCTTTGAGAGAGCAAAGGTCTTTGGCGTCTTCTGTGATGAAGTCTGGCTAAATGAGCATGCGGAATTCTTTTTCTTGCTCCTCTAAATTGATGTCCTTCACTCCCTATCTCATTTGCATAATTATGATTCGGGTGTTGTTTTGACTCTTGTCCGTTGTCATTACCATAAGTTGTCCATGTGGCTTGACTATTATGGTGATTTCCATGATGCGGAGATGATGTGGTTATAATAATTTCATCAACTTTAGCCTTGTCAATGCTAATTAAGTTGCTCTCTGGAGGAACAATATTGGAAGCAGCATTATGAAAATCGGTGTAATTGTAGAATTGCTGAGGTAATACTTTGACTATGGTGGAGTAAACGGCAGGGACAGGATCGATGATGACATCGTCTTGATTTCTTATTGTTGTTGTGTGATGATTTTTGGGATATGCATCGTAGTCTTGATTGTTGTCGAATGAAGAAGTGTGATCAACGACATTTTCGTCCAGAGGGGAATAGGTTGCATTTCCGATTTTATTGTAGAAAGGAGTGTCCATAAAATGAAGTGGAGTATGTTGGCCATATCCATCTTCAATGGGACGTGATCTGTGCTGATGGGGACGTCTGTAGTGACTATGACTGTGTCGAAAAGGAAGTTCAAGAGGAGCATGCATGTGAGATTTCTGTGACTGAGGACCGAAATTCGGTGCATAAGGCGTCTCTTCGATCGCAATTTCATTTTCCAAAGGAATAGGTCGTTCTCTTGGAGAAAAGAAAACTTTCATCTCTTCGGGTTTTTCTAATGGCGCTGGCGGAGTGGGATCGAGAGTTGTGTGAGGTTCATCGTGATCGTGAGCATCAGCTAGGAATGAAGCAGAATCCGATTGAGACGGAGCAGAATGACTTAATACGATAGAATCTTCCGTAGAATCCGGTTGAATATATTCTGTGACCATAAACGAAGTCACTGGAGGCGTAGCTACGAGTTTTCGGATATTGTTAGTTCGATCACTTCCTCCAGCTTCAGGAGAGGAGGACGCAGGTTGTGGGCGAACAACTGGTGACGCATTACTGTAGGCAGCTTTGTAATTGTGATTTGGGTGATAATCTTTTTCACCGTGGTAGCTATTAGCTTGGGGAGATGAGTAGCGACTATTTTTAGAGTTTCCATAATGAGTTCCATGCTTGTGCTTTTCTGAGGCTGTGTTCGACTCATGTTGCCCTTTGTCGTAAGAATTCTTTGTTCCGTATTCATTCTTCACTTTGTTTCCGTCTGTGATCTCTTTCCGAGTACCCTGGTCCAGAAATCCAACATTATTATTATCATCAACAATAGAATTCTCTGTACTACCTTCCCACTATGCTTCCTACATGGAACCTTGTAATCAATTTATCACAAAAACATCTTTTTCTATTTCAAACTAGCACATAACAGGCTCAATACCTTTTGATGATGTACGAACAAAGATACACATTCTACAGCTTCTTATCATTAGCAAATCTCTAAGCCAGGCTTTGATCTAAGTCCATATGCTACTTTATGTGGTTAGCTGTATTGAGTTATATCATATATCACTAAAAGTCCTGTATTGTGCTCAACATCTTTTTACACATGGTTTGGTTTAGGTAATAATAATACTATATCATTATATCTAATGATCCCCCGTGACAAGACTCCAGCCTTTACGAGAACTAACGACATATATTATGTATCTAAGCCAGTAAACCACTGACAAACCAACCATAGTGTAGACTATAAGTATCCTAGTACTAAGTACCTATGTATGATTATTTTGCTTTACAGCTCTAAACTCCTAAACATATACAAAATATATTATCAACTCTTACTTATTAAAGCCACCTCTGATATAACATTATGTAAACCAACTAAGTACGAGATCAATAATTCTTTTGTGCTACAGATTTACTTTCAAATCTCCTTTACACACGATATACTCCTTTGTCTTTGCTTTATCTCGGTCTCCTTGACTTACTCAAGTGGAAACGAACAACAAATGGAAACATTAGAGACTGACCACAAATTGCCTTCGTTCAGACCAATTCAGTATAACTTTAATTTAGTTACTAACACATTATTATAACCACTACAAACTAGTCTCCTGACATGACAACTTTACTATCCTTTCTGAAACCGAGGTGAGTTTTTCTAGTCAGTCACAAAGAAGTATACTTATACTTGCTCCATTCTTCAACCTATTCATATGCTTTGTTCGTTCATTCACCTCATCTATCTGCAGCCAACTCAAATCTAATATTTTTGTCTCCATCCTAGTAAGTACGTTGGTACACTATTATTAGCCCTAGAATTATTGAAAATGAATCAATGCAATAAACATGTCCAATAATAGTCTTTCATTTTGCACAAAAGTTACTAACTCGCTATCAGTTTTATTATTACAATTGTACAGTACTTCATTATGACGCTATTATGTTAGTGAACGTGACAAAGCTGCTTATTCCTTTCAGAAAGTAACTTTCAGAATGTAATTTGATTTATCTTTCCAAATATGCAATCTAATATCTGTTTTACAGCATAATATAAAGGAACCTAAAATAAATAACCCCGGTGCATAACATGCCATAACATATAGTTGTTATCACTAACAATGAATCAATCTTTGGAAATGTTCCCAACTCTGAATAGATGCAATCATACACTAACTGGATTAAGCTTTTGATTTGCCTTTACATCAATTTAGCTGTGATTTTGTTGACTCTTGACATTAAGCCTACATCTAGGTATTTATCTAATTCCAAAGTTCTCCTAGTTAGGCTACCTGTACTATTTAAATTGGCAAATGAAGGTATATTGTGCTGGTAAGTAGTATTGGAATTCAAATAAATAATTTATGTGCTATTGTCAGCCTCTGGAAAAGTTGGCGCAGTGTTACGGCTTAATTAGGTTTTACATAATATAATGTGCAACTCACATGATGTTTCCTGTCGTCTTCTTTAACTCCAGAATCACTTTTATGTTTATGGTCATTCAAGCTGTAGTTCTCCGCAATACGCTTGGCCTCCTCATCGTCGTAGAAATGTTCAGTTCTCTGAAATTCCTCTTTATGGTATACTCTCTTGAATCCCTTGAAAATCAATACTTTTATATTAGAATAAGAATTCTTACTCGATACATAAGCAGTATAAATTGTCATTTACTAAAATTGAAAAAATTGCAGCATTTTAGTAATTATATTAAATTGCAGATACATATTAAGAATACCTAAACTATTAGGTAAACACTATACTATTTAGTATGTTTAGTATCACAGGATTAAGACAAATGAGCTATCATGTTGACAATTATTTGCACTTAGGAAATTATTACGGCTTTGCATGCAAAACCATATTTTCAGAAAGTGTAAAATTTGCATGCATTTTGGATACGGAACCAATTTAGCTTGTGAGGTTAGAATTGTAAATCTCCACTTATAAAGAAGTATAATATTTTCTGTGATAATTTCCCGAGTTTGAACCTTTAAATAAGATTGGGCTGTACAAAGGAAGTTGCTTGGCGTATTTGGAAAGAGTGTTAATAATGAGGATAATTGAAATGAGTAGTCTTAAAAACGGTATGTGCAACAATCCAGAAACCATAAAGTCAGTTCAAAGAAAATGAAAATATTAAACGAATGAAACGAAATTCATGCGTAGCGAAATAGCGAGATATAAATGGCATATTTGTTGCTAGCATATCATCAAAACGGAAAACTAAAGAATCCAAGAATGTCGACGAAGTGGTCATAATTTAATCGTGGGATGGGATGGTACCAACTCTGTTTGGTTTGGTTTGTTGGTCATTGTGGGCAGTATAGCTTATAGTATAGCTGAATGATATTAAAAATGCTTGCAGTTTTTAATTAGCAGCCTAACTTTCTTTATCATTGCAAAATACAGGTATTTCTGATTCGTTGTTCAATAATGAATAAGGCACGTCTCAACTGAATTCTCACACGTCTTAAATCTCTACTGTAAATAAAAATATCATTATTACTCAAACACATTTTGTGGCCAATTGTTTATAATGCTTTTGGTTTTAACTGTATAAGTGCGAACAATGTACCAAAGTTGAAACAACGCCCCTTTTAAATTGGTTGAAACAGTTGATCGTATTAACAAAAATCAGAAATTACCTCCTATATAGACTATACTCGATGAAAGGATAAATTGAACGTGTGTCATTTAACCTTTATGTTACGATTGAATAGAGATAGTAGATACAATAATATTATAAAATGATTTCACTTTCTAATGTCTAATTCAATCAATTGCCATATGCAATTCGTTAAAAAATTACAAAATGAATACATGTGCAATAAAATGTTTCTGCAGCATTGGTTTCTAATAAATTACATACATATGTAGCAATTACGATGTACTCTACGGATCACAAAGTTCCTTATCATAAATACACACAAACGTAAGTTACAGATAAGTATACTACATTACAGTTTCCTATTCACATCAGAAGTATCACAAGACAATCTACATAGGTTAGTTAAGTATAAATTGGGAGTTAAACTAACTGTAGGTATAACTAAAAGAAGCTGTACACACAGCGCTGTTTTGAAATTAATATTATTTTTAGTG
>JABASH010004286.1:0-14390 GCA_019776445.1 Tomocerus maximus | reverse complement strand
ATGGCTTATTTAGTTAATTGAGCAAAAGGATACCTGTACAGATCACATAACAGAGTAATTAGAAAATAGCAACTCAATAGACTCTGCGTGAGCAACGCTGAGGGATTTTTGCTTTTATCTTGCAGGTTGTATTTGACCTTTAGCATTATTTTTGAGTCTCATTTATAATGAATTGAATGAAGCACTAAATAAAACATTTCACTACTGAAACTTGCTGAAATTACGATGATAATTGTTAAGACCCTGACAATATAATTGCTTTCTCTTTGACCAAATGCTATCGCAAAATAAGTACCGAGTATGTATTAATAATAGTATCGAGTCTGTAATAACGATATTAATTACTGATGAGTAGTATTTCCTAGAGCATTGGACTCTTATGCTTTAATTAACTCCGCTGCTACATTTTAATATTTAGCGAGTATGAGTTGTTGAGAGAGAGTCTTAGTGAGAGAGTGAGAGTGATTGATGTACAAATGGATTAAACGCTTTCATTGCTGGGAATGAGTTCAAAACAATTATTTTCTTCGAAGTAATATAAATATGATACAATTGACTTGGGAAGAAGTATCGGGTAGTTTCTCAAAACAGTGTTTAACAGGATTCTTTGTATGAAGTTAATATTCATGAAGTGTGGAGGGATCAAAGGAGGTAAAAGTGGAGTTGGCTGAAAACAAAAGGAATGCAGAGACGAAATAAGAGAGAAAAAGGATGAATATTGTGGTGAAAGCATTGCAGAGACATGGATATTACTTACATATACATAAGTCTGATTGTGAGTGAGTTGAGGAGACGTCCGTTCGCGTCTACTTATTTATTATGTACATAGTTTACACGAAAGTATCCTGGTTACACTGTGTGTCCGTGTATACGGAGAAAGTAGAGAGAGAGAGTAAATCCATGTCGTGCGGCATTAGACACCATTTGAGTGATGAATGCATTTGGTTATTCCCTTCTATGTATGTATTACTTTTGGAGTAGAGTGTTCATGTTCAGGTTCTGTTGTCGTTATCGTCTATGGCTTTTGCATTTCTGCATTACACTACATTACGTACACAAATAAATACAACAATAGTAACAATAGAGCGTGCATAGGCCTGAGGAACATGAATACGCTAAGCACACTTGGAAATAAATACTTCTGGAGTCTAGAATGCAGAATGGAAAAGTAAGAGAGCAATAGGAGTTGACATATGAATAAGATACAATGGGGACGTGGCATGTTTAATATAAGACTCTCTGTCAGTCTCACTCAAAGAAACTAGTGTGCACACATACACGTGTGATTCTAATGCAGAAATATGCGTATAATAATAATACACGTTAAGTGAGCTTTCTCTCCTATATATTATACACTACTGTACATAGTAATGCAACTCAACCACATGGCTTTGCAAATGTTATGCCCCGTTACGATAAGTTTCACGCTAGCCAAACTATTGGAGAAAGAAATGAACGCAGGAGATATAGCAGATAGGATGAATGCAAACGTAACTTAATGTAAGTAATGTAACGTGAAGCATAGACCTTTCTCATTGCATTCGGTTCTATATAGACTATGAGCATTAGTCACTAAGGAAAACGAAGCACAATTCTCTTACCTACAGCTATAATAATAGTGACTGCAAGTAATAATATAAGAAGACTTGCTATGTTATGCTTTTTCTTTTCTTGAGCCGCGATAAATCGGGCTTTAACTGAAATTTATTATTGCAAAGCTTCCAGCTCTTCCGCCCGTTTCTCTCTCTCCTGCACAGGCCTGTGTACTCAGTAGTAATATGTATGTTGTGCTTTCACCGACCCGCTTCGGTTGGCAAGAAAGGGTTTCGTCTTTCTTAACTCAACTCCTGTGATATATTCGCTAATGTAGTCTCACTTTCCACGCTCAATAGCGAATTTTTCTTGCATTTCGCTATATAACAAATTCTATTCCTTTCACAGTTTGCCATGCCATGCCACTTTCCTCCACTTGTCTATAACCAAACAAAACCAAAGGGCCAGACCACCAATAGTGTTTTCTCTCTGACAGAATATTTCCCACTTAACTCATGCTGTACCAAATAGCTCTAGGCCCAGCCAGCGTAATTTATGATTTCAAGGAGTTAGTTCGCCCGTGCTCATAATGCAACATTTACCTTATATTATTGTAATATATTGTGCAACACTGTAATAGTCTTATACATATTAAACTAACGATTTATACACACACTTGCTCTATATTTACACATCGAATGCTATGCACAATTTTATTCCTCCCTTAGAGCTTTACGGATTATGCTGACATCTTTATATTGTGTTTATATCGTGGACACTACTCTTTTCTTACTGTCTATTGTACTTGTCTGCATTGCATGAATGTTGTAATGATTTCTTAAATCATTGTCAAGGCGTGATGTAAATAAAGACGGGAAGGTGTGTGAAACACCCCACCTATAAATACAAGATCACACACAACTTCCCTGCAATTTACATTTCATCTACTAAATTACATTTTAAAATATACACATACTATATCCTACGTGTTCAACAAAACAGGGAATTCTCAACCACATCCTGAATCCCATTATAATGCAGTTGTGTTCTAAACAATCTGCAATAGTCTACTGCACAACTGAAATCTAACAAGTAGGCTAATAGGAAACGGAAAGCAGTCCACGGAAGAGCACTGGCGAATTATATTTCCTTTCCCCTCTGAGAAAGCAGGAGAAAGCAACTTTCATACTCTTAAGCTTCCCTCCAACTTTTTCTATATGGGTCAAAGATATATTTATATATTCATTTAAAAACATATACTTACATCCTTTGGCACAGATTTGAAATATGAGAAACATTTTCAAATTTCTCCAGTCATGTTCAGCCATAAAACACAATGTAATAGGAAGACAGACGGATCTGTCAGTCTTAGGCGCTTTCACAATAAGTGTGTATACAGTGTGTATCTGTGTTAGTGTGGCATCCCAGTGCATGCACGTAAGTAGATAATTGGGTAAGTACAGCGAAAGTGCAAAAAAGTCGAGTCAAATCCAATGTCACGTATTATGTATCAAGGCGAAAGAGAAAGAAAGCCCATAATAGAGATTTGTTCTACATAGGTAGAAAAAAGCTGTGTTCATATATCAGGTTTATTTTATTTCATTCTGCTTCATGCTGCCTTGTCTTAGGAAGCTCTGAGCCATCATAGCATACCACATGTTAACACTCGAGAAGATAAAAAAGACAAGTAACTCGAGTTGAATAGACTAGCTGATTTTACCAAGGATAATCCTTTCTGTGATTTTTATTCTTTTTTCATTTCATGGGATGAATATATTGTATTTTAACTGAGAGTAAAAGAACTTCTGTATCTGCACCTCCCCTATGCAGTATGTACAGATATAATGTACAAGATTGCTATTATAGGACTATATGACACTCGATTATTCGTGTCGACTCCGTCTCCTCCACTCCTTTTCCCAAGGAATGACAATTTTCTGTAAAAGTTCTCTAAAAAATTAGTATGTCGGTGTGTGCACAGCTGAGTGAGTACAAACTATACACTAACTAGTTCAAAGTTGAGACTCCTCTCAGAATACAAATGCACTAATGTATTCCACCCAGTGCCTTTATGGAATGGCAGAGTCCGACCCGGACGTTGAGTCAAAGCAGCTCAAGTCAGGAGCCTTTTTCAACCGTAAGTGCAGATTCAAATGGAAGTAGCCAAACTGATAGGCAGTTGCTCCTGGCTTGGCTTCACTTCGGCTTCACTGCCTGCGTTAAGGGAGGGCAAATCCTAATAGGTAACAGCCATTCTTATACATATATCTTTGCCCTTCCTTCCTCGCCCTGCCCGCCTCATGATCTTACAGTTCTTCCAAAAACCAGAGGAAAATTGGAAAGACAGCCACCAAACCAAAGCTGGAATTTAACTGAAGAGCAGTCTAGGCAAACTAGTCCAGATCCAGATTGACTTTTAAATTCTTCTATAACTGCACTACATTAATACTGGAAATGCCTATTGGTCCTATAGACACATAATACTTATACATCCCTATTGTAATCATTGGTTTTTGGAATGATATTTATATTCCTGTGAAGCAGAATGATTCCATGTAGCCATTGCGTTGCATCCTAGCTGATAGTGGTTCGTTTTGGCTTTCTGTGTCTCATCTTTTCTGGAACTTAACCCAGTTATATAGAGTTGTAACTGCTTGGAATATAGTAATGTAGCAGTTGTAATGCTTTCATGTAGTATTTTCTACTGCGGGTGATAGTCATTCTAGGGAGAGTGGAGCAGGGGACACGACCACGCAAAGTACTTACCTACATACAAAATAAAGGGAATGACTAAAAGTAGTTAGTTGAATTCAGTTGGGCTGTGTGGCTAGATGTGTGTGAGGTAGTTTACTTTTCCTACTCCTACTACGAGCAAAAAGACATTTGCTAGTTCTAGTCAGTCTATGAATGAGATTTCATTTACAGGAAAGGATCTATGAGAGTAGGAAGGATGAATACAATTTGCAATATTGCAGATTGCTATTGTGAAAACGTTAGTGTTAGCATGGGAATGGGACTTCCATTTTGATAGACTCCACTAACGCTACTCTTACAATAAAGTATCTCTATATGTATAGACACTCCTTCCTCGATCCCATCATCTGATTCTCAATTCCCATATAGAAAACACAAACGCTATGTACATGCAGTCATGGTTGGTAACGTCCATTACATTTATTTTAGTTATACATAAATGCATTGCTGGATGCTACAACATATACAGATACGTATGTAGAGTAGATCAACTCGAGCCGACCCACAGAGAAACTAGGCAAAGAAATTTCAGACAAAACTATCGATATTTCCACTCCACTCTAAGTAGTCTCTATCTGTACGAGTCTATGTGACTACACTTTGCAAAGTATTGATAAGATATTATGTGGAGCACTCGTGTCGCTATATGGGCTAGTGTTTGTAGAGGAGGAAGGAGAACGGACTGTCGAAACTCAAACTGAAACTATCACGAGAAGAGAAAAGAGTGCCATCGGCGAATTTCTCAACGAATTTTCTCTACTATGTATCTTCTATTCATAATGGCATAGGAAGAATACGGATATAAATGATGTGAAGATATTATAACAAACAGTTTACCTGCTGTTTCTCTATCCCGGCTAAAGTACCCCTTATATGATTAGTTTCCGAATTTAGCGGATATAGATATTTAAAGCTCTGTACCTGTACTAAGTCCTACGGACCCTTTATATCTGTGTGCATATGCTGAGGGAGAAAGTATCAGATTAGAAAGCTATATATCTGTAATTTATAATATAATATACTTAAATACGGTTATTATCATGGCATAAGAATTTGGACGGATTTGTTGGTTGGATCGAATAGCTGTGATGCATGGCCATGCATGCATTTATCCATTAAATTATAAGTCTGACCTCAATCCGCTCTATAAAAACTCACCGTTATATTTTGCATGATCAAATTCTGAAAATATTCACCCGTTGGCCTGCTCTGCTTCGTCGGCTATAATTCTCCCTCAAAATGCTTCATGTTACTTTATGCTGCTTACTTTCACAGTTTTCTTCGATTCTGCCAATTCAATATATAAGTTGGAAATTACGGCAGTCAGAGAAGGGAAACCAAAAAGGGTACTTATTTCTATTTCAGTAGTTAGTACAGATACGATTTAGACTGCCTGGCGACTTTTTTGCTTTCCCTCTGTTATTATTTTTTCTCGAGATTATCTATTGTCTAAAGATAAAATGCTCCGAGACAAAGGGATAGAAGTTCTTCAAGCACGTGGTGTATCGTGTAGGTATTCCTATTTTTCGGAAACGATGTAAGTATCGGATTTCATGCATGGATTAACTGTTGGTACATTTTTATTTGCGTAATATTTTCCAGACGAAAGGAAATAATGGTCAAGACAAAACTACGAAGCCGTAGACTGTGCTATATATAATGATATGATGATGTTACGTAGCTAAGTGTAAGACTTTCTTGGATAGTGTACACTATGCATTGGATTTATGTACATACATTCAAGTTTACTATGAGCAGTCCTCTGTCTGACCTCCTGTCCTGGTACAACTTTGCTTTCGTAAAATGCTTTTCGTGTTAGCTTCTGTGAATGTGCATATAATATACATATGAATCATAGGTACGTAGCTACTTAACTAATACCGTTTGCCATGCCATGGCTTTTAATACTTACTTATGCGTCTAGTCTAGGTAGTTACTTTACGTTTTAGTTCCTTTGCCTATTCTATTTCTATTACTTAGTAAATGGGCCCTATAGCTAACTGCTTTGCACTGTGCTATGCTGTAAGTAATATAAAGCTAAGCAATTTACTACGGAAAGATTGATTGCGTTTCCGAAAAAAACTTTCCTAGCCTTAGTACCCTTCTGCTATATAAATAACGACCCTATGTGTGCCTACTCTTATTTTTCTCAGGGCTGGTAACTTAAATATATAGAATCTATTTGTACTGTATCTTTTGGGTAGGTGCACCATAAGAACACTTCTGTATGCTTTTACATACGTATGAAGTGAGTGACTGAATGGGTCTTTCAGGTCTCCTTGCAAAACAGATGTGTGTATCAAAGGAAAACGCAAACGTATAATAATGCATCAGAGCTTTTCCCGAGGTCTCGCTGAGAATATTATTAACTTCCGTCTTGACTTGCACGGTTTTACTTTTCTGTCTTTCTATGATTGCCTTTTGCTTTGTATGTATGCAACTATTGCCATTTGTACCCCTCAAACAAGACTTCCCTGCTAGTGACTAGATTCCTCAATTCACAACACTTATCTACTACCAGTATATACAGACAGTGTTTTACTCCAGATATATAGATAATAATATTCGCTTTCATGGAGCTAACCTCCGATTTGACTTTCTTTACTTTCAATTCGTTTAGCCGGAGCTTAAGGGACGTTTATGTATCGTTATAGTATGTAGTTACTTGCCAAATGACAAATCTCTAGAATTTTAACATAGATTTAATTTAGCATTCACGAGGATCGTAAACCCCGTAGTAAAGTCTTTGATTGAGAGCAATAAACATTATTATTATGCCTTTATCCCATCATAATAATTTCATGAGTAGAATTATATAGTAGTAGCAGGCATGTTACTACTTCGCTCACTACATGCATACCTATCTACAATCTGCACCTACTCAACCCAAGTCAAACGACCCACGTCTCTTATACTTTCTCCACTACAGTCGAATCCATTCCAAAAAATTACGACAAAGAAATCCATAGAGTTTCTGCTCATATCCGTATGAATGTGCACTAACTTGGGATAAAACTATGGGAAACTATTTAAGTTCTTACTACAACACTACCTAAACGTAAGTATAGCATAATATTTTAGTATTATTACTCAACAGCAAATCCTTGTTGTGTAATTACAACAATTATCTTCATATTAGCACCGATTTTCGAGATAGGCTTCGGGAAAGTTATGTGGTACTTATTGTTTAGCTTTTAGATGACACGTACAATAGTCTACCATTTAGATAGGCACTCCCTTGTGTTCACATTCCTTCTTTTTATTGTCTTGAATCAAGTCGTAATGCAATTAGATATTTTTCCTATTATTCCTGTCATTCTAGAACCGAAGGACATTTTTTATGGCCTGTGTCTCAAATGATATATGAGAGTTGAGGACTTTAATGGCAAATCGGATTTACCTAAACCCATAATATGCCGAAACAAAACCGAGTTTACCTTCCCCTGCTGTTACCACTTCTAATGGTCAATACTATTACTTTTGATAAATTATTTGTACCAACTTGCCGTGGTAGCTACTAAATTATCAATGACACAGCACGCTGCAAGTGCACAATAGTAATTACTTTCAGTACTTTCCACGTTGATGCAGGTCATTTGTTACAGTATATATTGTTATGGCAGAGTGAACTGTCTCTGCAAATGGGCGATGATGTCAACGGGAATCAGGCTAAAAGGAAACTTTGTGGGGATTGACGAATTATATGTAAATGATGAGAGCGATCAATTAAAACGAGCGTCAATGATTAATCGATAGTTATAACTGCAGAGAGTTCTTCCCAGAAAAATGTGACTTATTTTTAATGACCTGATATTTTTAGAGAATGGAAAACCGACATCCAGACTACAGTGTACTATAAAGGGACTGAGAGGAGGTTCATTTGCAAATCCCACTCCGTGCACTACTGGAATGAATGTGAAATATTAGCGTGGATAAATATAATGTTATTCAATGCCACAAATTTAGTTCCGAATAAACGCGACGTCTCCCGTGTCCACAGTTTCCGTGTATAGAGAAACCTACCGCATGAATAATGAGCACGCTTTGCTGTAAATTCTCCAGAAATAAGTATACTAATGAATACCTGGCTCCCAAGACAGGGAATAACTCAAATGAACTCTGGAATTGCATGTGTAAACGACATTCTGTAGGATTTTTAAAGCTACGCTTTTTATGAGCGTTTGGTATTTGTGAATGGAGGTCAGACTTCGTGCACCTAGAATCTAATGTATTCCGATTCCTTCCATCCCATTCATTCTATTCTTTACCTTGCACTGCACTTTCAGTTCGATCAAACAGAAAATCAACAAGCTTTATGTAGGAATTCAGGGAGAAAGTTACTTTCTCAATAATTCAGATGTTTTCTGACTTGCTTCCTTAACTTTTCAAACCGTCTCCGCCTGTCTCACATAAAACGCTTTACAGATTGACACTACAGGGTGGGCGTTTTGAGTCAGGGAAATTACTATTCGAAAAGAAACTGTGCACCCACAATTCAGTCACATGAATCCAAAAACTCCACAAGTCAGGAATGTTTTGTGCTTCAATATTTAATACCTTTGGTGCGTAATTAAATGATATACAGATAGTACTACATAAATAACTGAACATCAAAAACACAAAAACGTTAGCAAAGAGGAAAAGCGGAAATAAACTTTCTTTCATTGCAATGAAAACGTAATTGGACTGTTTATATAACCTAAGCAGTAAATATTGCTGTAAAAATCATTTTGGTGGCAATCTGGCAGTAATAGTTTAGAATTGCATAAAATGGGTTGATTTTTCACCATGATGAACTTTCTCCCATTCAAATAAAGTGCAAATGTACATTTACTTACCCTGTGGATGCTTAGGTACGGATTGCATATCCACATAACTAGAAACTGTCGGAACTAGAATTTCAAATTCCTACAAAATGTATGCCAAGTATGTTACATAGAGAAAGAACATTTTTATCTTTATTCGGTCGGGCTTTCCCTTTTCACTGCCAATTCAATGTGCAGTTCGCAGAATAAATATCTGTGCAAGCACAATACAAATAGAGACAGGCTTATGTAAATAAGCTTTTTGTTTCCGAAGCAGACAAGCGCAACTTCTCACCTCCATGCATACTATATTTTTATTATATCTGACTGCAACTCCTAAAACTTTCTTCTCTCTCAAAGAATACAGGATTTACTTTATATGTCTCACATGCAGTTTCTGTATAGAGTGTAAAGATGATTGGAAAAGGTTAAATAAAAAGATATACAGAAACTATTGCAGTGCATAAAGTACAATATGATACTGTCTGTATATGGATCTGATCTGCAAATCTGTACATGGTCCGCTTTGAATTGTGTTGACTCGCTCAGACAAGGCATATTTTCAGGAAAGAATGCATTTATTACTGTATGTCTCAATGCATCTAGAAATGTGATATGATGTAGTTGCTGGATGACAGTGGATATTGCTCCGCGTGTCATAGAATTTGCTTGCTCACACGGACTATGAATAGTAAAAGAATATTTTGCATTATGTATTTTGAAGGTGTCATGGATTCGGAAGGAGGACTCCCACATAGTCACAGTGGATCGTTTCACATTTATTGCGGATGAGCGATTTCAAGTTTTACCTTCGGGGGAATCGTGGACTCTACAAATCAAATACGTTCAGCCTCGCGATGCTGGATATTACGAGTGCCAAATCAGTACTGAGCCGAAATTAGCCTTCCGCATTTTACTTACAGTCCTCGTGCCCACTATTCGGTAACCATACTTTTGACTTGCTAATCTATCACTTTTCAAGTGTAGGTATTTATAGGCATAGCTATTTAGTTTGACTCAGCCAGTTTAGGCCTATACGCTCTTAATCTCAAATCCAATTTCTAAAATAAATAAACGATAAATCCATTCCACCATAAACTTCAATTGTTATTTCTGGGTTTCATGGCCTTTGGGCTTTTACTATGTATAGTTGAGTCAATTGCAGCATCACGTACTGTACATAAATACTAAATACATACAATGTAAATACCTACTAAAGGCACTGTGTTTTTATTTGCCTTTCGTTTCCTCCGCTGTACACATTTTTAGGATTTTTCCGCAGACTATCACCAAACGGACAGAAATACTTTCCTTTTCTATAACCATTTACTAAACCTAGGAATAAATATATTTTTTGATGGTTTATCGTGACCACTCTATTTCCTAATAACGGAGCTACTTACAAGCATTTCACTCAAATGTTATATGCTTCAATCCGTACGTGGCTATTTTCAGGATGGACACGACCGAAGAAAATATGTTCGTGTGGGAGGGCAGTCAAGTTCAGCTTCGGTGTGTTGTTTATAACACGTTGATGGACAATTTACGGAGAATTGCTTGGTACAAGAACGGCCAACTTATGGATAAGCAGGATCCAGTGAATTCTATTGTCTTCCAAGTAAGTAAATATCGTTTTGATTATGTGAAAACTGGCACATCCAGCCAGACTACATTAACTACTCCGATGCTCCATTGCATTATAGTGAAAGTTCCAGTTCCCCCTGCTCACGCTGGGAAATCCAACTTTCACTCTGCTGTGATGGGTTCTGGAGTCTTTAGGTAATTTAGTTTGTCTCGTCTTTCTCCTATACTTTCTCCTCTCTCTGGCACTTTCTTTCCCTCTCTTCTTCTCCGCACGGCTAATGCATTAGGATTTATTTGATTGCTTTCTCAATCCCCAGCATTCAAAATCTAAGATGTTTCTCGCATAGTTATTTCTTGCTAGTGATAAAGTGTAACTAATGAATGGACTACCCTACCATTCCTAATTCTACATTTCTAAAACAACTGTCTCTATATACACCTAGGCGAAAATTGATGGACCTGCCATAGTAGAGACAGCAACATTCGGGAGCGTCAAGAAAGCTGACGGCGGAAACTATACGTGCTCATTGATAACCGTTGGTTCTGCTACAGTCGCTCTGCACGTATTGAGTGGTAAGTTTACTTTTCCAACATTTACCTCTGCTACTTAACTTAAAGTATCTATAATACTACACCTCTACACATAATTCCATACATACACAACTATCAATATACATGAACGCAAAGTACCTATGTTACTATTTTAAGTTAGCCCAAACTAATCTATTCAATGATTACCTGTCTATGTATACAAACATAAACCAAACTCTATTTACAAACGAAACACACCTTCTTCGTTCTAATTTACACACACAAAGGTATAGGGAAGTAAGGAAGACCTATTTTGAATGCTTGCCTTAATGTGTTTCCTACACACAAAGACTAATGCTAAATGATTTGCAATAAGTTAAGAACGTTGTTATGCCATGTTACGACTCGTCTTGACTATCTTTCTCTCTGGTTCTATAGGTGAGAATCCTGCAGCGATGCATCACGGAAGAGGAGTAGCTAGCACATCTTCCGTTTCAAATACTGTAATTCCCCATTCCAACTTCAACCTCGTCGTCATTTCTCTTCTAGCCTTTGCTGCTACTGTCAAAATCAAAAACATTCAGAGCTGAATTTATTGTTAGCTTGTAGACAGACACACATTCTTTCAAATATGCATAATAAATATACACGCAATAAATGCATTACATTCATAGAAATATACCGAACCGATCCCATCAGATTTTTATTTCGCAAAACTGCTTACCTACATACTCTCGTCAAAAGGGCATTACAGTGTATTTAGGTATGTACCAGTATTAGTTTAGACACTTTCTGTATACTTACTTACAGCGCACTAACTACTTACCAAAACTGCAGAAATTATTCAGCAGCTTTATTAGTACCTGTCACACTGAACTATAACGGAACACAAAATCTAATTGTCTGCACAGTACAAATGCATGCAATAATTCAACTTTGCATTGGAGCTCAACCGAACGTCCTGTTTTGGTGCAGAGGTAAGTAATAATACTTTGCTACGGTACACCGGCACAAGTATCAAGTTAAACTAACGTGATTTTGCACCTTTTCTCTGTTTACCTTTTGCTATATTAGGAGCTAATGCAATTAGAGGTGGGGCACCTTGCATTTCATAGCTATAGGGTAACTGCCACAAGTCTCATAATTACCATTGTAAAAATTTTAAGCGAAATCCAGCACAAAATTTTCACATACATCATGCAATGACCACTATTGGGTAGTTATACGCAATACAGTGTGAGTTTGCTCTACGAAAAGTTAGGAATGCTTTTAATGAATATTGTATTCCCCAATAACTATTCATGAAATAGCCACTTCAATAGTGATCGGAAACAATTGAATCGTAGTTCTGAGTTTTTCAATAAAATATTAATTAAGTGTAGGTACGATTTTGATTGAGTAGTTTGCCCCGAAGAAAAATCGGTCAGATAGAACTCAAAACCGGTAATATTTACAATCACCAAATCATTCATGCGACAACAGTAGTACAAAGTGCAAGTTCAGTAGTGAGTAGTGTCACATATTAATCAAGGGCTTAATCTTAATGTGTTTGGGATACACCTGAAATGTGAGTGGGAAGGTTTTTGATAGATGCTGACTGAGATTTTTTTGGCAGTTTCAATGTTTGGTGGTGGCTTATACAGTGGTATGTGAATATACATCTACAATATCTACAATGTTTCTCATTTCCATCGTTTACATATGCACTAAGGCATAGGAAGACATACGACATTGTAAATATATATTGTAGATGTATATTCACCAACCACTGCGTAAGCAACCACCATGCATTTTAACAAACTGCCAAACAAATCTCAGTCAGTATCTATCAAAAACCTTCCCACTCACATTTCAGGTGTGTCACAAACAGAAAAATTCGCAACCTTAATCAAGTCAAATGGGCATCAAAGATTGGCATGCAGTTTACAGCTACTATAGTTGGTTGGAACTATTTTTATACATATGTTGCCAACTTATGTTTCAAAAGTAATTTGGTGGTAATATACTATTTCAGAAGAGGATTTTATATTGTCTAACATAACGAATCAATCCACCACGTATCATTCCTGGCACAAAAATTATTTAAAAGAAAGAGGTTTAATAGTGGACGGAAGCATTGAATTGACGATGTCATTAAATTTTAGAGTAAATTACTTTGAGAAGGTTCTGTCTCTGTCTGAATACTGAGTCCTTTAAACCCCTGCCCTGGCTAATACTATACGCAGTTCTGTAGCTCATCTTATGCACCTAAGTAGTTTATGTTTTTCTTATAGGTACAAATTAGGTTCCTTCAACTTACATTAAGCTTTTGCCCGCTTGACAGTAATTTAGCCCTACCCAAATATTCCGTTATAAAATTCCATTTTGTGTCATGTCAGATGCTTTTCGAGTCTCCTATACTACATTTCGTAGAAAAGAAAATTCTTAAAGTAAACAAGGTTTATGGTGATATTCAAGTAGATGTTGCACATGACATACTCAGCAGGATATCTTATTTATTAGTTTTTCTGCCAAATTGTAAGACAGGTCATTCAGGTCAGTCAGATACATTCAAAGGATGGATGACTGATATAAATGGTACAGATCTATGCATTTTGCAACATCACAAATTGGTATAGATGTATAAGATGTATTGGCTAAGTTAAAATAATGACACTACATGGAGTTGGTGGACAATACTTCGTATAAACTGAATGAAATTCAACTTGAACTGGGATATGGACATGTACTTAAGGACACAACTTTTTATTGATGTGATTATTATGCCGTTATTAGTTCCCCTGTCACTTTTGTCTATTTCAAAAGTCGATAATAATGAGACCCCATGACTTAGGAACATGGAATTTATTAGATACAAAAGTTGTCGGCTCAACTTCTTCGCTCACTTGGAGTTCGACATTCTGCTCTGTTCGGTTGGTGAATTTCTTGGTTGGACCTCATCTTTTGAGAAAAGTTTTATATTCCATTGAAAATAACAAATTCTGTGTAAGAGTGTACTATGATCGTACGAAACCCGAAATTATTTTTGTTACAATTATTGATTATCATAAATTACACAGCTGCTGGAAAGGATTTCCATCAAAACCCTCCTAACCGCTTGCAGAACTTTGTAGTAAATCTAATTAATCAAGACTTTTGGAATTGTACTCTGATGCTCTTCCAAGACGGAAAAGATAACGCTGA
>JABASH010004285.1:0-14394 GCA_019776445.1 Tomocerus maximus | reverse complement strand
TGTAACTAAAGACCCATTATTTTCTGAACAGAAAGTTATTTGCTAAATAATAGTTAACTTAAAATAAGTTATTACAGATAAAAGTAAAATAACTATACCAAATACAATAAAAACGATTACATCCCCACTCAATATATTAGTAAATACTTTATTTATAAAGAATATTAGCAAAACTGGACGACATTCAAAAATTATCCATTACCATCATTACCCAAACCGTCGTATGCTTTCCAACAAATGAATTTAATAATCTGCCAAACAAAGTAAGAATAACCCATTAAATAGCAAAAGTCTTAAGAAATTAAACGCTGAAAAATGAACTTAAATTACAATTTCAAGATTTTAGTACAAGCAAAGCATGTCAAGTCATTATGGAACTTTCAATTTCCTTAATCCATTTGTATTTCTCAACAAACCTAGTCTTCTTCCTTTACTTTTCATTTTCATACGAACCATAAAAGTTCTAAGGTTCTTAGGATGGAGTGCTGCAATTCCATTTCGCTTTCATACTCTGTATGAAAATCAGCAAATATTCTGCTTTGATACACATCATTTGATGAAATACTTACACCTTCCATTCTAATTTGGTCAAAAATATCAAGTTTTCAAAGCTGTAATATTAATAAAACCCGTAATTTTAGCCGCTTAACTAAGGTCTTAGCAACCACTAACAAAGTCCACGTATCCGAACGTTTTGTGAGCAGTTGTGTCTATCTAACGTAAACATGTCATATTTTTCTAGATATCATGTTATACTGAATTTATATTAAAGGGAACAGAGAGTTCAGAAAAAATATTAAATTCATAAGTTAAATACAAATATCATTTCAAGCAAACTTACTAATACAAAAACATCGCTCTGAATTCAAAGTAAACCAATTCTGTCTATAGAGGTCATCCAGTGCCAATCAAGACACGTAAAATAATATTTTTCAAAATAAGCCACTCAGAAAGTTGTGTACAGGTTTGCACAATCAAAATGAGGTTTTAAAAATCGATTGATATGATTTGAAAAGCTCAGTTGAAAAAGTTAACTGCAATATTGAATTGCAGTGTTTTTGTTTTGCAGCATGAATTGAGCAAAAGAGATTTTCAAGGCCATTGAACTAATAATAATACGTCATAGTTGATGATTGGACTACATGGCAATCCACAGAGTATGGTAAAATAGTTCCAATCATTCTCATAATTAAAATTATTTGCTCTGATTTCGAATGCACGTTTTTTAACGCTGTGCATCAATAACTAAGTTACTTAGCCATTGACATTAGTATTAACAAACTCTGCAGTGAATCATAACGAGTAATTTTTGAAAATTGGAAAAATTGCGACATCGTAAATTAATAACATTTTTCAAAATATTTGATCCAAATCAACCAAATTCAACCGATCAGTGTTCCCCAACTTTTGATATGCAATTTGGTTTGTGCTATAGTGGACTTAAGCGTTTTTTCCTGGTCAGTATATCGTCGTGTTACAATTTTCGTAAAGACACTTGAAAAGAATCTATCTCAAGACCGGCTACTCAACCCTTAATCGTTGACATTCTTTTCAGCCTACAGCTTCCTGATGTGGAATCAGGAAGCCTTCCTTAATACTGTCCCTTTATTGGCGCCACAATGTGTGGCCCACCTTTCTCTATCGCTGCCTGTCCGTCATATATGTATTCAATATAACAAATTGCTCCGCGCCGCTGCCGTGATGCTATCGTATCTGTATTTGTAATGTCTATCCTTCACAGTCATTAAATGCAATTGCACGGCAAATGGTCGAAATTTTTGTGCAACATGCATTTATTTTCGATTTTATCAACCATGCAGCTCGTGAGTTTCCATGAGTTCAAAGTTACCCTTTAAACCATATTACCAACGATTGGCTAAGAACACAACTCAGATAAAGGGTTTTCTAGCACTGCTATATTGAGAGGCGTGGAACTCCTTCTCTTCCTCTGCAACTTGAAGGTCGTTCATTCCTAAAGTGATCATCTTGACTCTTTCCTTCTCAGCCCGTTCCGCCTAGTAGGTAGAAAATATAATTTTGCAACTTTAAAATATTGAAGCTGAGAATTACAATTTATTACTAGATATACTAATTCAACATACTTCTTCTCTGCTCCGCAAATTAACCACAAAATCACTCGATGCAGGCACAGGTAACGTCTTGTATTGTTGCTTGTTTCCCTTCCGGGTGATTAAGGTGAAATTGACAGTCTCTTGTACGGGCAACCCAAACGGATCTTCCGTGTCTGAAAATCAACACAATATAAATTTACATAACAAGTTAACATTTATGACTTATTCAAATGGTAAATTGTATTTTAAATCAAAGTAATAACAAAATTACTCGTTTTAGTAATGCTGTCGTTGCGAATGTGGAGTGGAATGGGGATGGTAGATGTCATATGCTTTCCGCCATCTCTTGAAGCGCTGTAATTCACTTGAGAACAGAGTCTGTCTAACTCACGTACAAATGCAGCATCTTCTTCATCATCCATGTGGTTATCATTAACGTTTTCATATTTCAGGTACGGGTCGTCGACTTGTTTGTCAGACTCTCTCTTTGTTCCCTGCGGAACAACTTCGCCAGGTACAGTCCAGTTAGCAGCCTCAGCATTTTTTAGTCTTCTTGCCTCCGCAGCGTCTTCTATCATAATTCAATACAAAATTCATTATTCTTTAAGATGTTCCTCCAAAGTATGGCTCAGTAAACAAATAATTCAGAAATAGTATATTCGTACCGATTATCTGCTTCAGTTCAGGAGGTAATTTCTCCATTGCCACTGCTCTATCGTAGCCAACAGTTTTCAGTTCGGCTTTTACTTGGTCTGCCATCTCCTTTTCCATTGCTCGGACATCTAACTCTGCCTCATCCCAACTTTTATAAAGCTTCGTATTTGGGCGTATCTTTTTAATTGTTTCTTCAAGATCTTCTAGTATAGCGTGAGGGAATAGCTGACGTCTTGTGTTCCAATACGGATGCATCCGCTTATGCCAGTAATAACGCTGAAAAAAAGTCACATGAAACCCAAAGGTACACAATAATTTTATTAATTACATTTCTATAAGAATTTTTGTAAACCTGTAGGTATTTGATATATGTATCCAGCGTTTTCTTCGTGTTTCCGTGATTGAAATACTCTCCACATATCTTGAGTACCTGACAGGCCAACCGAATTCGGAACAAGTCATCAGGGCGATCAATAACTTTTTTGCTCTGTCCTCGTTGCGCTTTTCCAGTCTTAACTCCATAAATGAGGAAATCGTATAACGTCTATATCAATAGATTTTATTAATGCATCGTACTAATTCTTAACTACTCAGTGGAAAGAATTGTATTATGTAATATAAAATTTTAAATTACGGTAAAAATTTGCATCCCACTAGCAACACGATACAAATAAAGTTGGCCAAGAAAAACGCAAATAGTAATGCGCCGTTGATTGAACTGAATATGATTGTAATCCATTCCTACTTTTATATCTTCCAGGACTTTGTCCAGCACTTTAACACCCACCTCACTCTGTAATATTATAGACATAATGAGAAATAAAAATATTCCTCATTTTGATTGGAAATGAAGCATCTTGTTTTTGCAGTAAAATCAAATAATTTACCTTATGCTCCGATAGTCCAGCTGTTATACTGGCTAGATAAGGCAATCGGTTGTACGAGGTCTCACAAGGGTTACTCAAAACCCGTACAACGGTGGGTGCAGTCTAAAGTTTTTATCAATAGTCTCAATTAATTTAACTGTTAATTTGAACTCAGTTGAATTATTTTACTAGTTACCTCAAGATCGTCTTCCCAGTCTAAACTTCTCAAAATATTGATAGTGGCTTCAATGTTTTCCTTTTCAAGGTCATACCAAACAACTCTTTGAAGGTACGCCTCCAAGGGAGGAAGTTTCTTTGCTTTAGGAGCAAGTACTTCTTTTGGTCGAATAACGTAGTTGTAAGCGTGATCAACCAAATTTAAATAGCGAGGCTCCAGTGCCTTCACTTTCTTTTTTCTTATCATCTCATCCTATGAATTAAAGGATTCATTATATTAGCAATTACTAAAACGGTTAGACAACTAGAAATTTCTTTTTAAGTATGATACTTACCAGGTAAATTTGAAATCTTCGCGTCGATTCCGGATGGCGATGCAAAAATTGGCCACAACTCTCTATAAACGCGCAACACATTTCAATTTGGTGATGGACAAAATCCATGAGAAGAAGCTTCAAACAATACAGAGCGTCTGATTTTGGGAAAACTCGAAAATTCACGAGCTCAGCTATTAGTCTTGTTATCTTTAATTTTGTCTCGATAAAGATTTGGTGCTTTTTCTTCAGCAAGTACTGAAAGTCTTTCATGAGCATCGTACTTAGTTCTTGGCCTAAATCTGGCATAACAGGGTGAAGAATAGCCACCAGGCGTGACCATAACGGCAACAAATCAACACGTTGTCGGGGAATGTGAAATATAGTTCTGAAATATAAATAAATGTAAACCTTTAGTTGTCACATTCCTATTTGTTATACAAAAAAGTCAACAATATCAGAGATTTAATTCTTTAAATATTAAAATTGAAAAAAACCCAAATGAATGAATTACCTAGCCAACTTTTTGCGATTTTGTTTGTTATTGAATTTCTCAGTGAACTCAAAGGCAGCTTTGTCAATCATATTGCGGTTTACACAATTCTTAAGGTTGTCTAAGTAAGTTTTAAAGGACGGTTTCAATTCCTTATCCATCTCCTTTTCTTCCTCGTTGGCTAAAAACGGAAATATTTGTAAGCATTAACATTTAAATTTTATGTGTAAAAAAAGTGCACAGTCGTCAGTCATCTTTTTATAAGTACAACCTTGTCTCATTGAAGGGGGTAGTTCATTCTCTTCAGTTTCAGCCAAATCTTCGGGTATCTCATCGGATTTCAGTTCTGCCTTTTCAGCGTCTTCGTCAATATTAGAAGCCTCCTTCTCTCTTTCGGCCATCGCTTCAACCTGTTTATGAGAATGAACTAAGTTATAAGTTATATCGAGAAAATAAAATAAAGTATGGGTGTACGTATTTATTTGAAAAATGGCAACGCCCGCCCAAAAACTTGTCACAGTCAAAGACACACATTAAACAACATAAACGAACTTTAGTTATTGCTAGTCAAGAAATGGTAAATTAACACAAAAAAGAGACGAAATCGTCTTATGAATATATTTGTATTTGTTGCATGTTCAAACCTCCTTAGCTGCTTCTCGGTAGACCACAGGTGGTAAGTACATTTTCAAATCAGGAAAGTCTTGGTAGAAAGCCCGAGTTTCTTCGTCGTCGAAAAAGACAATTCCAGGAACATTAGTTTCCAGGCCCTCTTCACAGATGACTGGCTTTTCCTTTTCTTCATCTGGATCTAAGATAAACAAAATATTGCTAATGAGTCCAATTTTTGCTTGCACTTCAATGATAATTATGAATACATAAATGGCCTTACCAGCTGCTGGCAACGTGCGTAGTTCAGGGACCTCAAAGTCCAGTATGTATGCCAACTTTTTTATATTGAGCAAAAATTTTTCGAATCGGGACGTTATCTCAGCATGAGCTTCTACACGTTCAGGAAGAAGTTCTCCCTTCGTTTTCATGAGTCTCCGATTGTACATTTCTGAATGCAGGCTTTCTTCATGAACCTAAACGGATATTATAAGACACAATGACCAAAGAACTTATAAGAATAGAAATGTTTTGTTGGTTTAAATAAATATATACACTAAGAAGCAGTCGTGTTTGAGAGGCATAGAATTCCTTGAGCAGGTTTACAAGTTGCAGTTTCTTCTCATCTGGTACGGTCACACACTTTGATATTAGAACGGAGTTTTTGTCACAGAGTTTTCTTATATTTTTAGGCAAAATCCCAGTGAGTTCGTACCCTACCGCACGACACATGTACACGACAGGCACAACACATTGTGTCGCATCCTTAAGATTCATAATCATATTTCTCAAAGACATCAGCAAAAGTGGGAAGCCGTCACCGACAGAAATGATCCCGCATAAAATTAAATCCGCCAAAATGCGGAAATCCACAGTAAGTTTGGTCACTGAGAATGTAGCCTGTAAATTATAAATTAAATGCATTACTATTTTTAAATTTTAATTACGTACAATTTTTGAGGTAATAACAATTTTTGCATTACCATATCAATTTTTTTGCCCGGCAATGTGCGGCGAAAGTTTTCTAGCAAGGCGGACGAAAATTCAGAATATCTTTGATGGAGCATTGAGCACACACCGATAATTTCACGAAGGTCCCCTAATTTGATCTTCGACTCCACAAGAGCGCTAGCTATTTCGCTCAAGTATTTAGTTAGATTTAAGACCTTAATATCGCTCTCAACAGATGATTTTTGTGTGTCCGTATATTGTCTCTAATCCATCATAAAAATATAAATAATTAGCTCGTATCACGCAACAATGTAATTAATTATGATATTTTTACTAACCAGTTTCTTAACAAATTTTGTACATTTAGTCAAATTTGACTCCAATTTCTTGCTTCGAATGAGGGTTTCAAACTCCTCGTAAGAAACATTCGTATTTGCTTCGAAAATTTGTTGTCTTTCTTTTAGGTATGCTTCCCAGGTTTCAACACAAGCCACTAAAGTGTCCTTTAAGACCAAAACAGAGTAATTTAGCTTACTTCAAATATTATCAGCAAATTATACTACAAACGTTACTAAATCCCAGAGTTAAGAATGATACAAAATTGAGGCAATAAGTTTTATTAGATATAATGTTTGAATTCTTTAACCAAGGTATAAACTAAAGTTTTATCATTTTAAAATTCTCAGATTAGAGTAACGTGACCCCTCGTCTTTAATACTGCTATTAAATTATGAATAAAAAACTTACTTTATCATTAACTTTAACCACCATTTTTTCCAATGGACTTTCATAGTCCAAATCCCCAGTACTCGTTTCCACCAGAGCAATATTTGATCCGGTCAGATTCACTTTGGCAGTAACACTAGGAGACGAAGTATTCTGACGTGGCGTTGGAGCCCCACTACGAGGAGCAGCAGGCTTTTGAGCCTTAGGTGCTTCAGCCGGTTTAACATCTAAACGAATTCCCCCGTGGTATTTCTTTTTTCCCATCTCTGTGATTTTAACAAATAAAAATATGTTAGACATTTCATCTTTTTAAATAATACTTGAAAGTATTTTTTGTACGCAAGCATGATTTGTTTGTTCTATGCCATGGAATAACTCCACAAAAGTCGCAAGCGCGATGTATAAAACAATAAACTTCACGCTGAGTTAGTTTCTTTAGAAATTAAACCAAATATTGGTGCTTAAGCCTTTCGAAATTCAATAAGAGTCCTGGAGGCCTAGTTACAAAAATTTGTGATCAGAGGGTAGAAGGTCAGGCACCAACGGAGCCCAACAGTCATTTAGCCGACGATAAAGGACCATCACAAGGCGCCTGACTTACATACATTCTGATCAGCACCGATCAGGATGTCGAATGCTTATCAGTTATATGGGAACATCAAAAACTTAACAATAATTACGGCAGATCAGATTTCAATGTTTTGACGAGCACGAAGATTTCGTTTCGGCTCGAGATCAAAGAATTTGTGAGTCAGCTGTTGTCAGCATATCTTATTAGTTTGACAATACCAATTATTTTGAACTTAAGATTTAAATTTTTTTACGAAATTCAAAGTATAGTCTGCGTCTGTTGTCTGTACAATTTATCAGATCAGCTGTGCTTTAATTGTCATTTGTGCTTTACTTCGGGTCATACGACGTAATACCAAAATGAAGACAGATATTTCTTTGGAAGTTAAACTTTATTTAAATTGATTCTATAACAGGTAATGTACTCTCAAAGCAACTTAAATCAAAATACTGATTCCTTTACCGAGACGATCAAAGACCGACGATGAATATTATTGTTTCACCAATGACAACTGACTATGAAAAAATACCACTGTCTACTGACCTTCCCAGATGACGTCAACCTTTATTACCTAGGACGTTAAATTAAGTAACAGTTTTGTAATTATTTGTTTGTTTTCTAACTGAGAATATATTTTTTAACAGAATTTTACTTTAAAATTGCATAAATAATTCACTTACTTGTGGGATGATTGAGCGCGACTTGTAGACAATTAGTTGTATTTCACCTTCTGGTGTCTGGTGATTTGTAGATTGGCAAAATACCTTGCAGTGTTACTACCTTTAAATGTCAATAAATGTGCTGTTTTGTTCGTGTTGCCTAAACTAATGTTTATCCAGATGATTTGACAGTAATCAATATGGGCTATATTTATCCCCATAAATAATGTACGTCTGCTGCAAATCGAATTCGCAACAGCGCAGTGAACTACACAATTTTATTTCTTGAGTCCAACGTAATCGCAGGTTAACTATTGGCACGCCAAATAGTTCTTCGCACAAAAGTTAGTTGTGCAGTTCTTGGTAATAATATATTTTGTGACCGTGTGTACAAGTCGGTGGAGTCCAACCGAAGGAGCCGCAGTGCTCTTTTGCTGCAGTAAGATTTTAGAGCAAATTATTCATCCTTCCCTCCAAATATCGTCACATTGCCATGTAATGCGACGTGACACTCAATGATAGTTCGCAGCTTCAATGATAACGAGAGACAATGATAACTATTGTGTGACTGTGAGTATTGCATGGAAATGGAGGAGAAATATTATTGGAGAGTATTATTATAATGCATTTAATACATTATTATCCTACTTAGGTAGTTTATTAATATTATTCCCTAGCAGATAGATTCATAAATGTATAAAAAATGGTTCTTATCACAATTTCATACTATTTCCTATATCAGGGTACTCCACAGAATTTTTGAAATCTCTTTTCTTTCTTTAATGTATTAGTTAATTCTTTTAAGTAGAAATAATAAAGTTAGACTATAATTATTGGCAATTTGTAATTGGGCGTATGACCTGCTGAATTCTCGTACAATAATGCGAATTTCTACAGCATAAATCGTTATAAGTTTGAAACGGGAACCATTGGGTTTTTAGACACCATGAATGGAGAAGCCTTGGCTACTTTAAGAAACTAAACTTTAGTCAACAGTTGCCTAACTTTACAATTAAGTTCAATTGTTGTCATATGTATGTATGATACCTGAGAGTATTTGTACACGTAATCTCACAACCCCGACGTACGAAAAAAAAGTTCTAGGCTGACCAGATTTCCGAGAAGCGATAGAGGATACTCTATCCCTCATTCCCTCAGAGTGAGGATTTAATCTTGTCATGAATTATCAAGGCTGCAACCGGGAAAAAAATTCGGTGAGGAGGATTAAGCAAAGTTTATGCTACAAAAAATTGTTACTTCCCGCGGAGTGTAAAAAATTATGGTTTTCTGAATTCATAGGAAAACATTTCATTATTTTCTTCGATTTCAGAGGGTCACATGCACTTGGCCCTACAAAAAAGTCATATAGTTTTTAATGTTTTTAATGGCTTAATGTATCAATTTTTAATTGACGGGTAATGAACAACACTCCACTCAAGCTGACCCATTTGTGGGGTAGTATTTCCAGGAATGGAAATTTAGTTTCTAATTCTTCATTAAAAGAAGCTCTTTTTTGCCTTTAACATTTTGCAATCATTACTGATTACTGATACACAGAACAAAATGCTTTGATAATAAAGAATTAAAGAACACCCAAAACCAAATTTTGCTGACAAAGATAGACTGTGGTTGGGGTAATATGATAAATGATTATTAAGAATCTCCTGTTTGGTGGATAAATTTCTGCGAAGCCGTATAATAGAAAATTGCAGAAAAATTCTTGTGTATAGTGTCCTTGACTCAAAAGGGGGATATTTCCAATGAAAGGGGGCATTTTTGGGACAGAGGGTTCGAAAAGGGAACGTCTGGCCAGCCTCCAGCCTAACAAATTCTCTTGTACCATAATTCATAAGATTGTGAAAATATCATAATTATTGTTATCTCTAATCGCATCCCTGACATAGGTACCAAGTTCAAAGTTAACATTTGGAACTTTGACATTGGAGTGCCTCTCTGCCTCTGCTGAACATTTGAACCTTTTGAAAGTGTCCTTTTGGAATTTTACGACTTTTGACTTTGCAAATAATCTATCCTCTTTATCATGTCACTTGAAGTAAGTTATTTTTGTAATTTTGTAGATCTTTGGGCATTTGAAATATAAGTGTTTACATATTTACCATTGATTTCTGACTGACTGAAAATCTTGTCATTTACCTCAAATCGCTCTAAACGACTAATGTTTTCACAATTTTGTCAATAATTCTGATTGACAATGCGTGAAACGCAGAATACCAATCGCGATGCGTTGGCGTTTACTAAAGGATTTACGGTAATCCATATTCCGGCTGTGTACGATTATTAATTTATAATATTTCATGGACTGCCGGTTGTCAGTCTGGTTTTTAGTATACTAATATCAAATATTATAAAAAGCTGAAAACTGACGGACCATAATAATAATAATATTTTCCGATTCTTACACAAGTACCATATTTTATGGAAGTCGAGCAAGACCAAGACCATAATTACTATTAGTAACTTAAATTGTAGCAAAAAAGACTCCTTATCCATTCAACAACCAAGTATGAAATGAATGAAGATTGAAGTAGTTACTACATCGTTGATGCGAAATGCGTGTGTGGTGTCAGAGTCAATGTGGGCAGCTAATGATCAACGATCGGAAAGGTACGACCTAAAACGCTGCCAAAATATGTAGGTTAGAATCTAAAAATATGACCTAAAAGCACAAAGTATATGACGTTGAAATAAAAGTGCTAAAATATTAACTAAGAAGCAAAACTTTGTCCAAAAAAGAAAAAATATTCAAAATAAGGCGAAAATAAAAACATCAAAAACAGAAATGTAAATAATTATGACCGTAAATTTAAAAAATTTAATTCTAGTTAAAAAATGCCAAAAATCCTAAAAAAGTCCCAAGTCCTAAAATTTATAAAAATTTACAAAGTTTTCCTCAGTACCATCAGATTTGACTTTAAAGGCCGAAATATGAATAATGTGATTAAATTTTTTTTAAAGTTCCTTAGGTCATTCGGATTTGCCATCTGAAGGGGGGAAGCTATAAAGCCTACCAATTAAAATACGTTTTCTCCTACCTTTCCGGTCTCTGCTGAAGACTCAAGTTGACTGCAGCTTCTAGCTGACTGAAACTAAACGATTTGTATTGCTCCTTTTTCCACGGGTTTCTTGCAGAGAGTCAAAATAGTGTTAAGTTCAGTCAGATTTGTCGAGTAAGTAGTACCTAGTGCATTGCATGGCTCTTGTGTGGCATAATATGGGAGATATTTGGAGTTGGTATGGTAGTCGAAGCCGAACAGTTGGATTGGAGTAGTAGAGGTGTCATGGTGGGTGTGGCGAATTTGATTTAGGTTTGGGTTTGGATACTGTTAAAATTTTAGTATTTCCGTTTTCCTCGTTCTGCTATTACCTACTGAGCATTCCAGATAAAGGCCGTCAACAATGGTATTTATTTTCATCCAATTATTCCAGTTTACTCTGATTTTCATTTTCTATTTATTGGAATTTTCTAACTTTTGAGTTGACGCTTTGTTAAAATGAAGCCGGTTTTGTGCAAATTAGTACCGATCAATTATGCGGGCCGTGAAAGTTGATGAGAATAGCATATATCTTTGCTGGAAAATTGATGAACCAAAATTCATTATTATTAGTTACTGACAATTGAGCCGTAAAATAGTTCCAAAAGTACTAATTATATTTTTATTCGTGTCTTTCTAGTTAGAGATACAATTTTTCATAATTTTAATTGCATATAAAGAACCTGATAAAATGATATTTGGAAGTATTGCAAATTCGTAGAAATTAAGAATAGTAAATTTTTCAAACGCATTTACGTTCACATTGAAGTTAAAATTTATTTAACGATACCTGATTAGCAAATGGTATAGTTACTAAATGTCAAACAATCTTGGCAGTCTATTTGGATAGAAAATTTAGTTACTGATTTCATTTTAAATTAGGCTGCCACATTGCGTCCGTATTTGACAGCGGTCCGACACACACTTACTGCTGCAATGTGCCTGGAAAATTTCTCCTCCCAAGTGGTAGAAAGACACAATAAGCCTGAAGTTGAAGTCAGGTACGTTATTTTTAATGTTAATTTATTCAGTTAATGCAAATATATAACTAATTGGTATTTTATAATTCAGGGCCAGTAGGGAATTACTGTTGCATCCAGTAGTTATCAGTAGGAATGAAAAGGAAAAAGTGCTAATAGAGGCGTCTATAAATTCAATACGTGTCAGTATAGCTATTAAACAAGCTGACGAGATCGAAAAAATTCTGTGTCACAAATTTATGCGTTTCATGATGATGAGGGCTGAAAGCTTTGTTGTACTGAGGAGAAAACCAGTAGAGGTAAGACATTTTTTGTACCTATTTTAATATTTTTGATTGACAAAAGTATTTCGAGTTTGACGGGATTAAATTTGTCTTTTAGGGCTATGACATCAGTTTCCTCATCACTAATTTCCATACAGAACAGATGTACAAGCATAAGCTTGTTGACTTTGTGATTCACTTTATGGAAGAAATCGATAAAGAAATAAGTGAAATGAAATTGGCTGTCAACGCAAGAGCCAGAATCTGCGCGGAGGAATTTCTTAAAACATTCTAAATATAAATAGTACTATGACTTGTCCCATACATTAATCAATTTTTGACAAAGTGTAAGATATCAACTATCAACACATAAATATTCAAGCTCAGCGAAGCTAATTTCCTATGTGACCTTTTTGATTTTCTAGAAAATTCGATTAAAGGTTAAGAATATTTGTTAGGGGCGCTATATTCCCCGAGTGCACAATACCATTTTGGCGAATATTTGTACAAAAACTATTTACACGCTTTTCTGATACAGTTTGCTCGAATAATCTTTAAATATTGTTAAATAAAATAATCAGTTTACGAAGTATTTATAAAATTCATTCACTATCAGATATATAGGTACATGTACACTTGCTACGTATGAATAGGTTAGGATACCATGTATTGTACCATTTGACTTGTAAACCTTTTGTACATAACTATCCACAAAAATACTGTTTATATCACATTCATAGGTAGGCAGTGCTTTTTAAATTTATTACTATTTTTAGTTTTTGGGTTTAGGACAAAAGATAAGTAGATTTTCTATCCCTCTTCTTTTGTACTCTTTTTCATCTTTTTGCTTCGGATTGAAGCTTTAATCTACTTAAAAAAATTAATTCCGATAATGCTGAACTACTAACAGTATGTAAATCATTTACTGTAGTGACAAATTGGCACCATTAATAGTAGATGGGCAGAATATCTGAAAAATACCAGTACCTCTCGTTTTCAAATCTCGTATGTTTACTTTGAAAAATATATACATGTAAAAATGGGGCATAAAAATGTCGTGCATTTTGATTTTAAAAAGTATTTGAAAGCGAAAAAACAATTTTTCATGCCTAAGACAATTTCGATAGTATTTTTGAAAATAAAAAATGCGATTGAACACTTGTGTCTGGTATTTTCAGAAAAAAGATTTTACTTATGATGTTTAATTCGGCCTGAGTTTTTTAAGGATATTTACATATTTAAGTATTTTTCCCACCATACACAGTTTGAAACATACACCGTATGACAAAATCATTTCTTTATTTTGTTCGTAATCTGTTTTAAGATACAATCCATAAATGTACGCAAATACGTACAAATATACTCCAAAATGTCAAGTATTGAGCATCGGATTGTGGTATTACCTAACCAATCCGTTTTGAATCATGTTTATATATCTTTATACCGTATTAACCTTTAATTTAATTTTTATTCATTTGTTATATTTTATGGCTTGTGAATATGTATAATAATTTATTATTAGATTCGCTAACATTTTATTCCATAGGTTTACCCAAAGTGGATGTGTACCTCTGAGCTTTCAATGATCGTATGAGTATAATAATGTAAGTCTAGTCAGTATTCAAATTTTGTTTTCCCTTTTGCTCATATTTAAAATGAAACATTACGAAAGAATGGCAAAAGACTCTGACTACTTATTAGTAAAGTCGAAAGAAAACTATCATGGCTGCCAAAAGTTATCCCCAGAGTCTTTTAGTATCTTACCATTGTCACTCTGTTATTTAAATCTTTAAATTATTAAAGGTCTTCCATTTTTCATGCACTTTACTTTTATGCAGATACTACATTCTCCGTTTGAAGAATATAGTACTGTGTTTTTTCAAATAATTTACTCAAAAAGGGAAAGCCCATTTTTCCAAAGTCTAGGCATGAGTAAGTATTACCATTTCCCCAAACGTGTTAATATTGTGAATCATATACCTAAGACTAAGAACTTACTAAACTTG
>JABASH010004284.1:0-14403 GCA_019776445.1 Tomocerus maximus | reverse complement strand
TCACAATCAGTATTTACGACTGGAAGTCCCATTCTTATAAATTTCAAGCTAGCACTTTAATGATTGGATACTACAACTTACAGATCTAATAATCCCGGCTGCAGTACAAATAAATCTAGGTCAAAGTAAATTTTGCAAAAGTTCATGCAATAATGTGCTAGTTTACCTTTAATATTATCACATTATATAGGTTTAAAGCGAAGTTACAAAGCATAACTTTGCTGTTTTAGATTTTGACTTTCGTCAGTCTTTTACTATTATACACTGCTGTTATCTAGTCTAGCTATTATACTTGCTAGTAGAAACGTATGCTTAGTTAGGACTGAAGTTGCAGTAATGCATTTATTTACACAGATACTTATACCATCAGCAAATAATTTTGCAGTCTTGTTTTACTTTTAAGTGTATGAACCAGTAGGGGATGCTTTTGTGCTTACGTAGTAGTAGGTAATAGTAGCATAAGAAGATGTAGATACAGTGCTCCTACTGTGTTCTTATTTTATCTAAAGAGCCTCCGTCTCTTCTTTCCATTTTCTTGATTTTATCTCGTGTCTTGTCTGTGGAACTAAACTGTGCTAATAAAGGAGTATCGGATTCCTATTTATAATGATATTAGGCAGATACACTCTCATGATAGATAGGATGAGGAGGAAGAAGTGGAGGAAGGGTACTCAACTGCTACTAAGTTGAATGAGAAGCTTTCGAAAGATGTGAGCCATATCTACAAGTGAAATTGAATGAACAATCTAATTTCTCAGGCATTTTGAGTCGTCTGCATGATTGAATATCACTCACGAAAGCAGATGTATTTAACGAAGAATAGATTCCCTAGATCCGAGATTATAAACATAGTACTCCCCGAAAACTGTGCATTGCTTTAGAAATGGCCAATTCTATTTATATCTGTTCAATCTCCTATAAAAATTTAACTTTCTTCCACATTAAGCTGGCTTTTAAACACCTCCTTCATTAGCCCGCAAGATATAGGAAGGAAGAAATAGGACTCTTGTTCAGACGTCAAATGCTACATTAGCATATCTTATACATGATGAAACTACTAATAACCAAGCATCTATTTGTCACATGCACATTTCTTGTTAATACACTCTCCATAAATTAGCTCTTCGCTAAAGAGAAACCATTTATCTATTTATAGGTTCGCCAATCAAAACTTTCTCCAATGAAAATCATCTGCTGATATTGGGATTCTAAGCTGTATGCATAAATTTCCTTTCTTTGACCTACTACAAATTCTCTATAAATTGTTATTCAAAAATTAAGCCTGACCATTGCACGACGGCCCAATTGACTGACTAACCTACACCATAGTACTGCTACAGCACTACTACTACAATTTTGAAATCTCGTTTTACAGATAGCTAATTTTAATTTCATAATTTGCTAAATGTAATTCTTCCTGAGTGATATGTCACCTTAAGATTTGCAACCAACCTATTTCTATTTATCACGTCAAGTCCTCCAAAATAGTGACTCATACGTCGCGGCGTAACCAGTAATGGTATAATGCAATTACATTGGCGTGGGTGTGAGTAACGTTTTTGATTTGACTACAGTAAATAGTAATAGACAGGCTGAATGATACTAACCTTTTAGTCGACCGAACTCTTCGCTTAACTGGAGAAGCTCTTCTTCAGTTAATATCTCTTCATATTGAGGTTGACTGGAAGAGTTTTGGTCCATCCTGTCATCTTTGTCTGCAATTCCTTGCTGGGGATTAACATCCTCTTGAGTCTGTCCAGCCAAAACCCCCATTGGACCGTTATAATGAAATTCTGTTAATATACAAACATATGAAAACATTTGATCCAGGTTTTATTGTGGGTTTCCTAACAATAAATCAAGAGAATTCAATAATAACTCTAATTATTGCAATAATTGTTTTTCCGACCGATGTCATCGATTGAGTCTCTTAAACATCACTTAAAGCGGGAGAGGTAGCGTTACACCAAATCTCGTGTAATTTTTGGTTTTATTAGTAATATTACTAGTATATCATCATTAATAACGATTCATGTAGTATTTTGGCATGTAAGTGGACAAATAATAAGCTTTTTTATTCAAATTCAAATTTTTGTTGATTAAAGTGTCAAATAGTTCAAATCATTCTGGATAAATTGTGCTTGTATTATAAATGTACAGATTGCTTTTTTGTATATGTATGTATGTTATATGGGGTGTACTGCCTCACTACAGAGTGATAGTACTGGGCGCAGGCCATCAAATACGGGCCCATTGCCAACTCCCTCAACACTGGCATTGTTGTTAATTAATGCCCGATTGACCTAAGGCTGTCATTACGAGTCATTTTTGTGGGACTCTTGGGAGTAGTTATAACCCCGCAATTACATGTGGCGTTTCAAGCTACCCTCGCACGGAGGAACTGCGAAGTACCCGCTTTTTTGTGTACCCGACAACTTTTATTAGCTTAGCAGCTGCTTAACAGACATTTGGACTTTAATTTGAAGCTCAGATTTCAAATGCTATCTGAAGAGCCTAAAATAATTAAAAATAGCCAAAAATGCCCAGAAATTTATATTAGGATCGGTGTTCACAAATTTTAGTGACAAGCAGACAATGTCACTTACGGACGGAAAAGTATTAGAAAGCAAGATTGTCAAGTATAGCTACAGGAGAATGTATAATTAAACCAATATAGTAAGTATACTAGAGATGTACTGTACAGAGCAGAAACATGGTACAATATAACTACGTCAAACTCAAAGCCCAATCATACGGTAAGCAATTTTTGCTTTCGTTGAGTTGAGCTGTGGACACGGTTATAGTAGTGGAGTGAGTAATATACGAAAGATATATCTCTGTAGGTATTATCTGTGCTGTTTTTAGAATATTAGTATGACAGGCCGTGACAGCACCTCAGTTGTGTTACACGGTTAAATTGCAATATTGTGTATGGATATCTGGAGTTGTAGTAGTGGGTATTAGTAACCTAGATATACGAAGAGCGAGGCCATATAAAGACACGTAGTTTATAAGGAGTTGTATTCTCTGATAGCATTTAGCGGGTGTAGAGACAGTTATAGCGTTTATCCCGTTCAGTAGTTGACTCAGTCGACTCTGGCTAACGGAGTCAGAGTATGGTGCCCAAGACAGAGTAGAGACGGTGGAAAACATTGTAGAGCAGCACTCAGTCAGTCACCCTCCACTCCGTCTACGTGTAAACTTTATTTCACTTGGCTACACTTGCTCTCTTTCAAGATAGCAACTTCTATTTCCTCTATTTCTCGCTCTTCTCCCGAATTTTCTTGCTGGATTCTCTGGGCAGAGTACGTGGAGTATTATGAAAGTATATCTACTGTGTGTTTGGTGGCTGTCGTGCTTCCAGGCAGCTTTCTCCGTCTCGTTTGAGACTTTCTTTGTAATTTTGCTGGCAAATGCTTTCACGTACTTTCCAGACACGTATGCATAATATAAATTTTACTTTTCCTCACAGAAAGCTAAAAAGATTACAGTGTTCTTAATATACAATATATTATATTATTGCTTGCACCAGTCTCGCAGTGCATCATGGATCACTAACTCTCTTCTGTTTCCTTTTAATTCCGCTGCGTCTCAGACACTGTCTCAAGTTACACACAAAACCCCAACTTTGGCTCACTCTCCTAGCCGTCCCTGGTTTCCTCCGAATTTCCTTTCTCTCCAATCTTCCTCTCTGTAGTGCTCATTCGAGACTGTGCCATGCCATCACTGTCCATATCATTCCCTCTTATTTAAGCATATCTACACTTAAAATCCAATGTAAAACTAATTTCATTGCTGACAATGCATATTGCTTCCCGACACTTATTGAATCCTTTAAGTAAGTAATTACATAGGACAGTTACACTAAGACACTCACATTCACATCGCCAACTTTCGGATTCCAGTAACTGCGTGATGCTTTACTGAATCTAATCACAGCCTAATATAACACAGTATATAGTATTTACCAGACCAATGAGGTTTAATTCTAAATCTCGCTGTATTAAGTAATATGAATACCATTCTGTTGAAGTTGAATATGAATACATTTTCATATGAGGCACTTACCGACACAGTAAATGTTAGCGGAAATTGTGCACTACGTTTTATCACTTGGTATATGAAGATTTTATGTTTATGCATGCATTATGTATTTAATTAATTGGGTTATTATCTATTGTTTTATATTATCTAATCTACTTTTGCGCTCTACTTTCCAATTGATAACAACTATCATATTATTTGAATACCATTACTACATTATTGATACTATTTCATGTGTGCTTTCTTCCATAACTGTATTGGACCAAATAAATACATGCCTAAGCATTTAGCATAATTAACAAGATAATTTCAAGCCACAAGATTTGCGTCGAATTTTACAATGATGACATGATATCAAGGGACAGTGTGCAGGTTATGTGACAATAAGTAAAACGGTTTGGTATAATATATCTTACATAATATCATCCCAGTTTTAATAGCAACGTTTGTTCACTTGTTCTTTAAAGAAATATTTTCTTAAACTCATTAACTAATGAGCCACAAATTGAGCTGCATGAAAGTGCATTATACTATTACAGCTTTTATTCTACCCATCTTTCGGCTGAAAACACCAGAAATGCTAAATACACGTAAAACCGACGCTTCGCAGTTCTCTGCAAACATATGTAACCATAGGTCATGAAGTTTGCCTTGAATAGTACCTATTTGTTAAATAAGCTATAGAACTAGCATCTTTTACTAGCAACTAACTAGCTTATGGTATACGTCACACTGTGCGTGGCCACTGAGTTTCTGAAGTAGAAAACTATCTAATATCTGTAGTCCTAATAATATTATAAATGTGTAAACACCTCCTTCTGTTTACATAAATAAGTTGAAAAGTATTTTGAAGTACATTATATTAGGGCGAACTACATAAACAACATACTTTACCTCAAACTATTAAATTGCTATTTGTGTTTGCTTAGCTAAAGGTCAAATAGGTCAAAACAAAACGATCAAGATTCAAGATACAAAGCTAAATGAGGCAATACATTATGATAAACAAAATTAAAGACGAAAATATTTTATATGAAACTCGTCTACGATAATGTACCAGCATTCGAGAAACCTGAATGTGTGTAATGCAGGTATATTAGTTGGCTCAGCAAATATTTATAAGTACATTAGTTACTAAACCCATCTTTTCTAAACTACAATAAACGTTGTGAGTTTGCTATTCAAGAGCTAAATCATTGGTATTGGTAGATTTCGTCTAAAACCATTTCGACTACTGACAAAGATTAAATCGACAATAGTATAAGATGATTCCAAAATTACAGATAAAAAGACTGATCAAGGAAAAAACTATCTGCATAATAATACACATTCGGATAATTATTTCACTAGTAAAAAATATTAGCAGTGCCTTTATTAGTAGGGTTTCCAATAACTAATAATAATAATAAATGTTAATAAACTTCGCTGATAGCAGTTCGACATATCTGTGCAAATAGGGCATTTAGGGCAAACTGATGGTTATTTATCCAATTTTTTTCAACATATCGAGAGTAAAGAATAAAAATACTTTGAGCTGTAAGTTCTAAAAACTGTAACCCGGTACAGTGGTACAAACACAATTCATTATCTTCGACTTAGTAAAGCAATCAAATGAGAATACCGAATACCATTACTATTAATATATTATTACCACATACAATTAGCTCTTACAGATTACCATTCATCGTTGAAATTATCTCTTATAAATATGATCAGGCCTTAGTATTAAGTACGGGGCTGTTTAGATCTACATAGGAAAGTAGAAAGAAATTCTTAAAAACTTACCGCTGTAATACGAAGATGCTATTTAGACTCGTTGACTTGAAGTACGTGGTATAGGAACAAAGTATCGGATACACATAATAAGTAAGCAAATGTTTTCACAATTTAATTGCAAAGAATACTGGAAGGGTTGAAGGAACTTGTTGCTTTACTTAATCAATGCAAATACTCAAATTAGTAATCTAATTGCAATTTATTTACTAGGTTTGCGAAAATAAGTTAGGGAATTTCTCAATTGTCATACAAGTGAGCAAATGCATGCAATATGCCAAAGTGTCGCAACTTCTATGTAAGACTTATGGAATTACTTGTAATATGGTAACACATAAGCACACAGACTCCTATTCACCTATTTTACATTAGTAGCTACCAAAGTTTAGCAAGTAATGCAGAGCCCATGTGACTACTTACGAACTCGTGTAAGAGGAGATAATCCAATCCAAACAATAAAAAACGTCTAACTCTGCAGACTGTTGCACAAGGAATGAAAATGTAATAAGTATATGTGTACACTAACCAGAATATTAGTATTTGTGCGATGAAATGATGAGTGCCTCTTTGGGAGAAGAACCAATATTAGTTATTTGAAAATAAGCAGTTACATTGACTGGAAATGCACGTGAGTGAAACCAGATAAACTTCACTGAATGCAGCAGTTATCTATACGCTTAATAGCCATCAGTGCATGTCTTGTACATAGCGATAGTTAACGTGACGTAGATATGTATATTATTTAAGTAATGTATTTGTATAGTGTGCTGTTAAGCAATCATCATCGTCAGCCTTCAGAATCAGAATGGTGAGTGAGTGTTGAGGAATGAAATGAGAAGGAAGTGTTTTGTTTATGTTTTTGTCCTGTCTGTCTGTAGCGATATAGCTGTCTGTTTGAAAGTGTGGGCTCTATCCTCTTTTTCTGTAGCCTAGGATAAGCCGAAATTTTGCTTACACTCTATTGTTATGTTTTATGCTATTTTAAGTTGTCTTGTCACTAGTCATCAGTCATGTTGTTAGCTTGCTATGCTATCTATGGCTATGTATATATGGGTAATGTAATTTAATGTCTTTTTGTCACACATGCCTGGACAATACAGTTGCAACACACTTGTAGCCAAGAATTATTTACTGTCACGCTTCCTCATGATACATGGACAGAGTGTGTGTACCAAATATTGTTTTGTGCTGATACATAAGCATCTATTTATAAAGTGTAAGAGATTTACTAGTTTGCATGCATGTAATTCACATTTGGGAATTTAAATGTTGAACTTCGATAGGATTTTTCTTGAAAGTTGCCGTCATCATTGCTTTTTGCTTGGTTTTGACTCTGCCATTCAGTACTCAAATTGAGGTTTGTGTCTATAAAGTGGTATGCACACAACTGCCATTATGTAACATGTAATACATGCATTGTTAAAGTAAGTAGCACTCTTTTATCGAAGTTATCTTCTACATTGTGTTAGGTAATTCTTCATGATTATGGACTTCTTTCACTGACAAGGACACCGAAAATTATGTAATCTCTATTTAAAATCGACTGAGCTTTAAAGCACATTGATAGTTGTCTGTATTTGCAGATAGATCTTTAATAGGGTTTCGAATGTTCCAGAAGATTTGATGTCCTTTGATTATGATTACTTAATTAGTTACAAAAAGATGAGAAAGTAGGGTTTGGATTTTCTATTCATTGGCTTAAATGTTTTATGACAAAGTGAGGCGAAGAGGAAAGGCAAACGAATGTCCTGTTGGTGTTGGCACTGAAAAGTGTGTATCACACAATTAGGTATCGCTTGAAACTGTCGTAGGTTTTGTTTTGATAAGTCAAGCGGGCAATTTCTCGGGGTAGAGGGACAGATCAACGTTATTAGAATGACAATTATTAGCGAGCATTACGGAAGGTATTTATTTGTGTAATGTAAGTATATGACGCATAGTGTTACGTGCTCTAAATTGTCACTCCGCAATTACTAAGTAGAGTCATTAAAATGGTAAAAGCGGAGATAAGAGTCAAAAAGCGTATTCATCTCTTGCGCTATGTGAGTACATCTGTGCAATATGAATTTAGTATGTGAGAATGGAAGTTATTAGAGACAAGGGGATAGTTGTGAATTGTTTTATGTGTTCATTATGCACTTGTACCGTACGAAGTAATAAAGTTTAGTGTATATCTTTTAGAGGAATGAATGAATAGGCTCCGGCTACAGAAAACAGATACAGAGAGAACATTAAAGTCTCCATTAAATCTGACTGGGCACAGAAGATAGGGCGGGTGATATGGAGAAGACAAGTCTAAGCTGTTATATAATAGTATGTTGAGTGTGCTATGGAAGTTTTTGCAGTACATGCATATTCATAATATGTAATGGGGAGTAGGAGTAGAAATATTCCATAGAATCTCAAGAGCGACATGACAAGTTTTATTTTAGACGTGTAGCGTATACATTCTGGTGGTGTGGTAAGTGTAGTATGGAGATTATGAGATGCAAAATCAGATAGGCTGGAGCATTTCAATTTCATTCTCATACCTACATGTCGTGTGTGTCATTTCTAGAGATATGACAAGTAAATTGTTTGAGTATAACCGTGACATGCCGTAGCATAAGTGAGTATGTAGGATGTACCGATATGTGCTGTTGTAGTCTGTTACTATTTTGTTCTTTGGGTTTTGCATGAGCAGAGATGAGACTTCTGCATTTGACTCCTTAGGCTATTAATAAATATTACGTTTTCCTCTTTGTTCCCTCGCACTTGTGTAGGGCTTTAGGCTGAGAAGGAGAACAGTGACAATATCTCAAAGTAGACCTCTCTTCTGCTACTAACCAACCACGGAACTAAACCATTGTGTTTTATTCTTTTATATTACTTTTCTGTGGTTTGCTCCATGCAAACTTTGTATACTCGTCTTCTGCATAATATTTATATGTCTAAGGCAAGACGCAGGTACCTAACATTTTACTTTTAGCTTGCTTGGTGCATTGAATTGCAAGTGCAGTTACATTACATTAGAGTGCGACTCTACACTTTATGGAGAGTGGTTTGGCTCTGCCTGGCTACGGCTACTCCGTCTTATAGAGTGGCACAGAGAGGTATAATAATATTCCCGGAGCACTAACTTTGAATGGGATGTGCTCATTCAGTATGTCCGTCGTGTTTTAGGTACTTAAGAGCAGCTCTAAAAGAATGGTAATTTGCTACTTCCCAGTAAAGTCACACTGCCTCTCGGTGCACCTTATGAAATAGTCTGGCAAATCTCTATCTGTCTATAATGTTTCAATAGCTTACAGCTCCCAATGAACTTCTACCGTGTTTCTGTTTATGTCTACATTTTTCCTTATGGACTTTTTTCCACAAAACTTACCCCTTCATTAGCCCACCAAACTTAAACTCTACTGTTATGTTCATCGCATAACCTCTGGAGAAATTCATATCCTGCGTCTTCTTTAACTATCGCCGTCCCCAAGCCCTCTCGCAACGTTATTATGTTCTACTTTGCGGCAGGCAAGCAGTAGCAACTCCTTAAAATTGGTTTCTAATTTAAAAACAGAATTTTTTATCGCAATTTACAATTCTGTGCAGCTCCAGCTAATTTTTGATTTGCATTACTACATACTAACTCAAAAATAACTGAGCTTCATTCTTCATCCCCGAAATATATTCATCACAACTGATACAATTTCATATTTATTTGCAAGTAATATTTTGCCCTATAAAATGACGATTCCATATGAGTAATACTAATGAGACAAGCTGACAAATGGCAGTTCTGGTTTCCAGGTTCCAATGAGACTTGCATTGCAAAGTTTCTTCAAGCTCAATATAAAATGATAAGCATTTTTTGTCCTCGGAGCAACTTGAGCGCACACACTTCTGGTCTATATCGAAGGATTATTTAATAAATCTGTCATGATCATTCGTAATATCTCGAGTTTATAAATGCAGCCGCCAAGAGTATATCTTCTACTCGTACCTACTTACACATAAGAATTTGATCTGTTAATCTACTGTTTTCCTTTCAGCCTGTCACTTTTGACGGTTCCGTTACTTGAGCGTGTAAGTCAACTTGGCCTATCTCATTGTGTATTTTTCCTCTCTCGGCTTCCTGTGCGATGTGGTTTCTTGTTGATTTAAAATGATCTTGTGCACATAGTAATCCGAGAAAAACCAGGGTGAATGAACAGTTTCATGTTCAGGGACAATGCTTTACTATCAGTTACTACTACTACAACTGCTACATGCTGGCTTTATCAGATACAGATATATAATGGACTGCCAATAAAATAGATTTTATTTCCCTACCGACATTATGTCCTTGTACAAAATGGTTTCTTAGAATATCTTACATAAACATATTCATATTACATCATTACAGTGCACGGCAAGTTAGCATTCATATTTTTACAACAGGTATACCCAGGTATTGGCTTCTGGATAAGTATTGTGAAACTACTTTGATTGATGAAGCATATAGAAAATACACATCAAAAGAAACATGAAACGACAGCAGTGCCGAATCATAATCATGCATTTGCAAAAAATCTTTTTCGAAAGCTTTAACAGTTTTTGCATCTCAAATTAGATCCAATTTCGCGAGATTCGCAAAAGTAGACCACTAAATAATCCTGGCGAACTTTAGCATGGAAAAGATTCAATTTGCACAGTGCAAAATTTGATTGTGATAAAAAGAAGAAAATGGAAAAAGACTGCGCAGTTAGCCTGTTCAAAAGTTTTAATGGGTAGCACTGGTACTTTAAAACAAACATGCAATTTATCTACAGCTCAACATACAAAACATTAAAAGTAGCTACCCATATGGAAACGCTCTGGTTCCTAATTTCCTAATCAGCACCACTGAACAAAAGTGTATCTAGTGCTTCATTGTCACATTGAATGCCAAGCATGTAAGGCATAGGCCAAAGCTGTCATTGTTGTGCTAATGTTTCGTCGTCTCTCTCGCACTACTTACGTATAACAAATTATCCTAGATGTACTTATACAAGGCATACTAGTGAATCCATAAGACTTTCAAAGCCAGGGAGATAGGGGTACTAGTTGATACATGCCTATCGCTTAAATATACTTTCTGAGTAAATAAACGAATAAGTTGGGTTCCTACGAAAACTATCTGCATACAGATAGATGCATGGACTAACCACTCGCAGTCATAGTCACTGATTGTCTTTGTGCAGGATAGGAACACATTGTGACATTATTGGCATGAACGTCTGTACGTGCAAATTTGCATTGTCAAGTGGATTTCAAGTGCATGAGTGTTCACTAAAGGATAAGGACAGCCAGAGAGACGAGTACAGATATACAAAGCAAGTAGTAATGCCTAAAAGCGAAACCCGACTTACGAACATCGGCAAATCTGTGCGTAGCAAGCTTTGAATTCGTATTATTGTTATCGTAACTTATGCATATGCTTAGTATACTCATTGTAGTGGGCCTTTGACATGGGTATAGAATAATAATATAGGAGTCGGGTATTGTAGTGTGGAATATAAAGGTCTCTCTGAAGAGCATTTACGAATGAGCGCTTCACACACACAACTAAGGATAAGTACAGTAGTTTTCATATTCTCACTGATCCTCATTTCCAAGTTGCCCGTCAACTCATCTCTCTTCTCTTCCCTCCCGTGCAATTTATGTTGGCTTGACTTGATTTGGCTCTGTACTCTTTGTAGTGACTTGACTTGTTTAGTCTGTCTTGTCTTTTTGTCGTCTGGTGAAGAATGAAATGCTCGCACAAAACGCCTTCATCTTGACTTGAGGTTTCCCTTGTCTCCTCTGTTCTTTTGGAACAACCAAAGTGTATCGGGAAACAAGGGAACATATTCCCGGAAGATCCATACGGCAACTAAGGGGAAAGATACATGTTTTGTTTTAGTGTAGTAATCAAAAAGTTGAATGGAAAGTACTCAATCTGTTTTTGTAAGTTCATAAATTTAAAAAAAGGAAATAAACAGTCAGTCAACCCGAGTTACAAATTAGATTTGGCATTGAATGTTCTATACAAAACTATTAATTGGATATCAGAAAACTAGAGCTAACAACATTGTAAGTGAACTGCTATCTTATATTGGCCCATTTATATACGAGTATAGGTATATTATGTTCAGTATTATCATTTGTGTTATTGTAAGGTACATAGCATTCATCCAAGTAATGTTTTACTGTGATGTTCTTGGCTAACTGGAAAAGAATAGAGGAAAGTTGATTTAGAGTAAGAAAACATTGATTAATGATGAAATGCGCTGTGAAACGCAACCTTTATAGAAAAACAATTTTAATTATGCTGAATGGAGACACGGTAAAAGAACATGCAATAAAGAAGGTACAGATAAAAGATGAAACAAATGGGGAAGAAAGACAATGTGGAGCGAATGAGTCACTTAATATATATCACTATCCATGAGGACATCGTGACTTTATGTTAAGAATCTGTGCTTCAACTCACCCAAAAACAATGCTAACATCATCATTACAGATGCATAAGATTAGCTAGCACTGTGAGATTAAATGTTATATTTGTGCCATTATTTTGACTTGTCTCTAGTATGCAGCTTTAGCTGTTGCGTCTTTAAACTTCGCTTTTCCGTGTTTCTATGTTTTGTAGGCTGGGAGGAAAATACAAACGCCATTTTTAGAAGCACGATCCCATTTGTTTGATGATGCAAAAGAAAAAAGACAATGTTTTTCATAGCGAACTAACTAAAGTGACATTTCTTATAATTTCGTATATGTACAAAGGCTATATGGTACATATGCCTACCATAATTGCATAGACAGGCAGGGCAGGACGGATAGGAGTGTATCCGATGCTATTTTGTGCACCTAAAAACAACCCTTTCTTCCTAATCCAATGTGACTATAATGTGATATTTCTTTCTATTTTTCGTTTGTTTTGCAGCAGCGTTTGCACTAAGACTGTGATGGGATGCTCTAACTTTTTCCATGTACTTAGTATCTGTATTTATGTTTCCTAGAGTATGTGGTAAATTCTGTACATCGCAACTACATTGAAAGGATATGTTAAGCCGTATGCATTGTCACACATGTACATATATTGCTCATATAGGAAATATTTCACTGAATACTGCATGCAGTTGGAGTATGCTTACGGAGCTTTAGTTATGCTTTGATCTTGCACTCTTTGGGTCTGTCTCCATCCTATAAGAGTTTTTTGTAAGGGATGAAATTAGATTTCCTTACTTTTCTTGAACTCATTGTAACTATTGTATTATTCTCTTGTACTTAGATGTTCTTTCCAAGATATACATAAAAGCGTACATGCATGGATGCCAGAGTTAAATTGGAGTCAGATTCAGAAACAGCACCTAGCATACCACACCATATTACAACTATTCCACTTTTTTCCTGTATTACTTGAATTTACTTACATAGCTAGAGTAGTGACTGAGACCAGGGAATCACTGCTAAGTTTTCCTCTATCCTCCATGTACATCTTCCAACAAAAAGTTTCTTTTTCTACATACTTGCATTTGCATTAGTAATGTATTAGTCAAATAACCCGTTTTGTTAGTGGTAAATGGTTCTGTTATGTATTATGGCACCCTTTTTTCTCGCTCCTTTTCGGATATTAAGCACTAACGAAATTCCTTTCTTTTCCTACGTTCAGACTAACAAACTAAATTCCAATTGGCTGGCAAACGGAAGAAGTATATCTAGCTGTGATATAAAATTACCACTATAAATAATCAACTCTGTATATTTTATGCAACACAAAGGAAGTTGTTTCTCATTGACAATTCATTTTCCTAACGCTGCAGACTGCCTAATACTCAGTTTTCCCTTTTTACCATTCATTAAACACATGAACTAAAGCAAACATAAATTACATTCATATACTGTATGTACTGATGATGCTGTACAGCATATTACAGCAGGTACACATTATGCCTAAGCTTCATATTTATAATTACTAATTTCAATAAACCTAAACTTAAATAATAATTTACTTGATTGTCAGTGGTAGTATTTATAGTCTTAAATAAAACTTAGTGAACATGCATTCTAATTCTAAAGTTAGCTTACTTAAAACTTTCGGATATAAGGCAGGATGAAATGCTGCATAAATCCAGTTTTATACCGGGAAAGACACGTTTTCATGCATGAGCAATTTTTCCATAAAGCAAGTAAATATCTTTATATACATAGTAAATTCATAAGATTCATAACTATAATAGGACAATGAATCAAATGGGTAGTAAGTAGTAGCTGCTAGTGCTAACTACTTAGTGTGTGCTGCTTTGAAAAATACTATTTGATTGAATGTAATTTTAAAGTCTTGGATACATTTATACATTTATTATGGTATCTGTCAGTTAGTTTTATGTGATTATGATTGAGATAGTGATAAGAATGCATTGTCATCAAGATAAACTATGGGTAAAACCAGGCTGTTTGGGAACAGTAGAATTCGTAGAATTCGCATAAGATTGCGTTGTGCTTGAGTTTGTCTGCCTGAACAAAATGGTATCAACTCACTTCCTCCCGTGATAGACTTCCTCCCGGGTTAGAAAATCTCCCCGTTAGAAAATCTCCCCGCAGACTTCCTCC
>JABASH010004283.1:0-14405 GCA_019776445.1 Tomocerus maximus | reverse complement strand
CTTGTTTTTAGTGAAAATCAGAATAAAATAATTTTGATCATATAGTGCATTAATCAAACTAATAAGAACTATGTTGATTGGTTTAACTATTACTTCCAATTGATATAAAATACAATTTATTGCTATTTTAACGAAGTTACAAATACAATGGATATCTTATCTTGTACATCTTATCTAACTACTATGGTTTACATTAGACTTTGGTTTCACTCTTAACCTGGCTAATTTGAACATATTTGCTCTGAATGAAGTAAAATAATAAGCTGTAGGCGTTGTAGCTTTAGTGTTGAAATATGTACAACTATAAATATACTCTAAAGGCATTGTTCTATTACTAACTTTGGCATTTTTAATTATGGATGCTTGATTAGGGCGTTTACAGATATAATGTATCGATAGTATACCTATATGGCACATTGTACAGGTATTTATGATTAAAGGTAGGAACTGCCTTGTGTAGTGTTCTTTTTTATTCGCTTTTATATTAATGTCAAGGTGTGCATAAACGAAGACAAACACTTTAAGCACCCAATATCTTGAATTTTATTTAAATATGAATATAATCTGTTTTTTGCATTTGATTGTCAACTAACTGCATTGTCTACTGTATACTAACTGGGACATGCTCTTTTCTTTTACCAACTGATCTATAACTTGAATTAGTACTTCATGTCAAGATAATTGACTTCATGTATTAATATTTATTTTACAATTGAGAAGTATGTGCTGGTTATTAAAATCTTTTGATCTATATAAACGAAAAACGTCGCTTATTTATATGCAAAATGTGTTCTATGTGCTAAATCTGATCATTTTTATCTAAATGCCCCAGTGACTGTAGGCATACCTAATAGTATTTGTAGATCTGCAATGTGCATCGTTTTGTCTGTTCATTCCTATATTCCACATACAAACCATCTCGATTTTCTCAATCGAGTTGCCATTCGAGTGTCCTAAGTTATTTGTCGACGCAAGTGTTTGTCGGCTCGGAGTGATTTTCTTTTTATTTATGATATAACTGGAATTGGAAGTAAACATGTATTTTAGGCGATTAATGGCGGGTGCTGAAGTTAATTAAGTGTTTTAAGGTTTCAATATAGTAGGAAGTTTGATTCCATGCAATTTATTAGGGGATCTATTTTTGCGGTTTCTCTGGCCGGTTTCAGGTCAAAGTAGTCACGTTAGGTTTTAATGTAGAAATTATGGAAATTGAGTCGGATAACTAACTTTAGCACTGCCTGGGACTGTCGGCCAATGAACAGAGATCCGCGTCTGATAATCATGTCATCCAAATACAATGAAGCCGACTTAGGTACGGCAGAAAAGGCGTATTCCTATGATGTTATCGATAGTATCGAATATGCACGACGAATAAAATAAAACCAAGTGTATAATAAGGTGCATACTATATTTTAATAGCCATGCATTACCTACACTCACCCACTACTCCCTAGTAGATTAGGATTACTCGGTATCCCTACTACGTGGATGAGGTTGGAGGCTAATAGAACTAATAAGTTAATAAGGAGAATCTGTTGTATAAGGAAGGAAAATGGTATTTTGCAAACTTGAAGGGAATGTTCTTGGAGTTGTTGGATTGCATGTATAGCTGTGCAAACGTCGACTTTGTAGCTGATACTTTTAGCGAAGCGTTTGTGCATTTTTGCTGTCATCGTGGCAGAGAAGAGAAGTCTGTACTCTGTTTGTTGTCTTGTCTCTGTAAACATGCAGTTATTCACTTTTTATCAGAGTCACACTCTGTAGACACAAATAAACACAACATAAAATCCTTTATTACACTTTTATCCCTATTGGACCCCAAACTATCTGTAATCTAATACTACATGCAACTTTTGCCATCAGGCACATGGTGGCAAGTGAAGTACGTACGAGGGAAGACTGCTTATTTTATTTGCATATTACGCAGTGCACTCCTACAGGCTACTATGCCTGACTTGACTCTCTTGCAAATATTGTTTTAGGATAATATCATTCACACAGTGTGTACTTACCAGTTAGTTCGTTCAGTGTCCAACTTTCATTCACAATTACAAAAAGTTTTGATGCACTTTTGGAAAACTTACTATTCCCCTGCAGTTATAATAGAATTGGTATTTTGTTTCTTTTTGTGCGCCTACATAGTAATTAAAAATAATTAAAGCCCAATCAGTAAGTGAGAAACGTTGTTTCAAGATATAAAGACCCAAATCTCGGAATTGTTTTATACGCCATGCATAGTGATATGGAGAGGAATAGTTGAGACTCTGAAAACTTAAATTAGATTATGCTACAAAGAGTAAGTTATAATTAGAAGGTTACTATTATTTTAGGGTAGGCAAATATTTTGTGCCCCGATAGTTTATTGAGAAATAAACATCCGGTGCTGAAACGTCACTCTGTGTGCCGTCGAATATTGTGAGACACTACATGGTTTATAAATCTGGAGCATTTTTAATGAGTTTTTTATGTTCACTCATCGTTTGTTGCCAACAAATTTCAAGCGGAGTTTGTACATATTCCGGGATAAATAATAACGGGGCTCGGAATTGTTATTAACCATAGTTGGCATGACATAGCACATGCTCGTACACACATAATTTGTAAATATTTATTGGCTGACAAAATTGCCTAAGCTTTATTGGTCTCAACTGACATCAATCTACTATCTACCCCAACAACCGATTTTATGAATTAAAAATTCTACTCAGTTTTAGGACATGTCTATTTGGACGAATATGTCAGTTGACGTTTGAATTGTCCGTTTGTGCATGTATTTACTGGTATATTTCAGTTTGTGACTATTTATCAGTGTCAGTTTGAACCAATGTGTCAGTTTTTCCTGTATTTACCAGTATGTACATTTCAATGACATGATACATTGCTATTTTTGGTGGCATACTCCGAACCCTTAATAATCTTATATATTCCTTACTCCAACGTTTCATTACAGCAATTATTTTAGATACATTGTCCCAGGTTATCATTAAAATTACTATTGTCGGTGGCTAGGTCCATTAGAAAGGACTAAAAGCTATATCTGTCCCCAAGTAACAAATCTTTCCAGTTTTTTATGTAGAATATTAATAAATAATCAACGTTATTCCTAACGGTGTGTCCGAAATGGTTATGTTGACATGTTGAGCAATGCATAAGATTTAGAACTTGAAAGGATTGAATTGCAAGGTAAGGCTTCATGTGTATTGTCTTCTGGTTAGGTACGTGTTATAAGTTAAGTAAGATACATACATTTTAATATTTTATACGACTACCAATGTATCTGCCTTGTAACAAGTTACAAGTTGTGTCAGCCAAGTCTTACGTGCAATTATGTATTACATGTATGATAATAATCCATTGACTTATTTATATAGTAGACTACACATATTATTATGTTTAACCCCATTGCCAACAAACTTCATAAGATATAACATAAATACTCTAGCAATAAGCACAATGGTACCATGCCTATGTCTTACCATTTAAAAAGTGTTTTAGAAGGTTCTCTATACATAAAGTAATTTCAAGAAAGAAATGTGAGATTTTCCTGGATTTTTATGAAATTCGCAAAACTTTAAAATCATTGTCATTCTATTGAATGTATCGGTTTGTAATTTAATTACAGCCTTGTCGCCTTAAAGCGTCTCATGCTTGAATAAGAAGACCTTGTTTCATTGGCAAGAGAATAGTAACCTTTTATATAATAGATGTAACTATGTAACTACATTTTCTGCCTTAAAAATCTCCATTCTATTAGCATCTCACTTTTTCCCATGCCATTCACAGCAACCTCAGAACATAATATATCTTAAAAGGAGGAAATAATAATAAAGTGCAATATAATATGCCATCAACAACTGCAATGTGCTAATATGGAAAAATTTTGTGTAATAAGCTATTATGTTGGGTAAAGGTAAAGCACTTGGACTCTAACTTATAAATTGTAGTTGGTATTGACGGTTGGCAGCCGTAGGAACATGAATACTTATTTAGTATCCTCGTGAGAAAAATGCATAGAACATGGCATAATATTTAGCAGTTTTTGTGCAACTGATATTCTCATGTTCCCAACCAATGTTAATTTGACGATTTGCTTTGCTACAATTTAAAACGATATTAATTTTAGCATTGAGTACAAACATCTGTACATGTCCCCTGTGGCAACTATAGTATTGAGTTTGTATTCTAAAACATTAAATAATTCTTCAAATTAAAATAATTCCAAAATGTAGGTTTTTGTTGTATTGTATGTAGGTATCTTTAATCTGAAGTTTGTTATTTGGGACACTGGAATTTTTTAAGGATAATGTTTAGAAATGAAATATATTATTATTGGGATATCTTGTTTATATGTATCGGTGAGGAAAGGAAAAGTAAATGTTAGTATTGCAGCTACAGATTGAGATAGTATGCCGGTATTTAGCAATTTGATGAGAGAACCTTGTCCTCTTTCTGTCAAAGTGTGTTAGCAATAGCAATAAGTGTAGTGATCCATGAAATTTGATATATATAACAAATTATTCTTTTGTTTCTGTTACAGGAGAATGTATCTAAGTCGTAATGCATGGGGTTGTTTGACTATTTCGAAAATGGTATACAGGCATAAATAAAAGATAGAGAGAAGGATGCCAAGTGATATAATTATAAATAGTTGAAAAGAAATAGGAAGGAACGTTTGTATATCAGTATTGATATAAATTGACATTGCGAATGTAGGGAATGGTATAAATTGGTAAAGTTGTTTATCTTGTTGGAATGAATGCTCTCACAGATGTATAAGTAGATGAGTTGAGTGGCAGCCAACTAGAATCATTATTGACTATGACATTATGAAAACATTTGAACTATATAAATATAGTTCGATTGTTGGTGCATCGATAGGTATTTACTCCTAGTTAGTCGTTCAGTTAGCGTAGACAGTTTACAAAGGAATAGAAAGAAACTTTAATAAATGTGGGGCTGGGAGGCAGGATTTCATCAGATCATAGTGCAGCGACTGACGATGAAACTGAGTGAACTGGCGTGAGTGTTGGCAAAATCTGTTGCGAATGTTGTAATGCAAGAAGTAAACTTATATCCTTATAAACAGAATGAACCCGACCCCGAGCGACTACCAAAATTTCTGCTTATCGTATTGCACAATTGCCATTGCATAGATATTTATTGCCAATACAAAATGTTTAAACAAACACACGTTAGTGAAGGGGCGAATTGAACTTTCCTATCTCACTTCTTGTACATCAATTACTTTGGTACATTGCATAGATAGTGAATACATGTCATCTCCTCTTGCGTGAATGTTTTTACTTCTTTGTGAAATGAAAGAAGGCAGAAATCTGTAAACAGATACACCAAATAAAATTCGCAAGGGTTAAGAATGTTTTATTAATGATATCTCAATTCTTGTTGATGTGATTCCACTTTTTTGTGCTTTCAGTGATGATAAATTTTGTTTCTGTCTGTTAATATGTAATTGATCATCGTGAAGTTAGACAAAATATTTATACACGTTGCATTGAGAACTTGTGTATCGTTACAGTGGTATTTATTATTTTAACGATTAAAAGTTTGATTTTGATAGGTAATGCAAATTTGGATCCTTTCCTATAGTAAAGATCGAGGTGATTGGAAATGTCGAAAAAGACGTAAATGAGAATTGTAACCTAAATGTAAATGTAGTTCTGAGGATTTATTTATCTGTGTCATCCTTGTCAGCTAATCTGTTTCATAGAGGCAGGACAGGACAGAGCATGACATGTCTGAAGGCCAGTTGAATGCCGATCTGTGACTGTTCATGCAGTTGCTGAAAACGACTCCAATATTCCAAGCGTTAGTTAGGATTCAATTATTTAACAATTAGTCTCTATTCTATTGGTTTGTTAGTTGCAGTGAACATTTCCGAATGCTCGTCTCAAGTTGCTATTTTCTGTTTTTCTTGGCATTCTCTTTGAACGGGAAGACTTTCGTATTGAATTCATTTTACCTTCTGCCCAAGTTGTAGTGTTACAGTGAATCTGGAAGTTCACGAATTTGACCTTTTATTTCATGTGCTAAGAAATATTTAACAATGTTGACGGAGTGGCTGGATTTGGATATAGTGCGACGCTGTCGTTGTTTGTTATGTGCGTCCGAAGGGATTTTGTGGTATTTTATTGCTCTTATTTGTCAAATATTCGGGATTTTCTTTAGTGCTCGTCATGAAATCAGAGAAACTTCCTCAAGTTCTTGTGCTAGCAACAAAAAGACTGGAACGGCGAGCAATCCATATAATCCGGAATTAGCTCTCAAATGGTTCAGGACATATGCGGATAAAAAACATGGGAACGTTATCACACCGACTGGGATTAAAATGTTTGTGAAAGACTTGGGAAAAGAGTTATCGGATATCAACATGGTGGTGCTCTCTTGGCTCATGGATTCTCGGGACATGGGAATCTACACCGAACAGGAATGGATGAGAGGAATGAATGTTTTGAGGTTCGTACTTAACATCTTATTTATTACATACGCTCTTTATGCTCTCTGCATTTCCAATCCTTGCAGCCTACACTTTATGTTGACATCAAAAATATCAATAGACCATAACGTGAAAAAATTTAATATAAAATCATACACCGTTTATCCAATCTTTACAGGGGTTATTAAAACTGCGTTTAGAGCTTTGGAATGCTTCAGCATCTAAAGTATTATGTGCACAATATGTACCTGCTAAGATACAAATTTTTGAATTAACATACATACAAATGGTATAGTTATTGCTGTATGAGATTTACAAAAAATTACTTGATGAGTTACGTTACGAGGCAATTGTAACAGATTATTTGAGGTTACTTTTCAAGAAAAAAACAAATGAAGAGTTATTAACGTTTCAATTCATTAAGTTGAGAAGTAAATTTATCAATTCCCCAAAAGAAATGTCATTTGACTGGTCACAGTTTCATATCTTATGTTAAGTACTTTTCTTGGCTATCTCTGGCCCTGTTTCATTTTTTCATTGTCAATGCTGCTTATTTAACGTGTATGCTTATGAGAAGTATGCTGCATTTATATGATCATTTCAGTATGTTGATAAAATGTATTAATGAGGTTACATATCACTTATGTTTGTGTTGAAGAAAGATACCCAGAGCAGATTTTTTTAAAATAAGTACATTGGGTATCAATACATACACGGTCACGCAATCCTCTTCTGTGAATAATTAGGATCTTGATATTATTTTTCCCTAATTATTTGTAATATTCCATAGCTATACAGCGGTTTACTGCGTACTATTTCTCGTTCACGCTACATTCACACGCAATTCCATAGCACAACTGACGTTGCACACACGCATACATTGTTCAGTAAATATTAGATAATAAAAAAAAATATTATGGACGAAATTTACTATCTGAGGATGTAACTATAGAAAGTATTATGTAGCACATGGGCAATCTAGTTACTATATATCATATCAACTTTAATAAATGCCATATTTGAAAAATAAATTAGAATTCCATACCTGTGGCAAATACTAATATACAAACAGAAATCGAATTGAATTGAATAGATATCTATTTGCTTTATTAAATAGGTCATCAAAACATGCGAATGACGTCTGAAATAATGAAATAAATAATTATAACAGAATAATGAGAATTTAGAAAAGATGAGACCTGTGTGCTTATTATGACGAAATGTTTTGCATGCAAATGTAAACAGATTGTAAATTGTAACACCGACTGAACTGACTGAGCATAATGAAAAATAGTGGGGCTTTTAAGGGCATTTATTAGTTCAGTAATATTCTGCATTGTCAGCTATTTTAAGGACACAGTATAGTTAATAATAAGTTTGTAAGGTACAGATTGATAAATCAAGACTGAATGATATGCAATAATCCAAATGGTTTTTTAATCTTTAGAGTCGACTGCGTCTCCAAACTAATTGACAAATGGGAAGAGCTGAGCAAGATACTAAACGATCCTGATAACTTCAAAGCAATATACAGATTTTCTTATGACTTTTCGAGGGTGTGTTTATTTGCAAATTTTACTTATTTCAAATTTACATCATGTATACTAGTAAAAGAAGACATTTACTGACCGGATGATCATATTGTTTTTTCAGGATAAGGAATATCGACACTTGGACATGGAGCACAGCATTGCTTTAATCAATGCTTTTCTTATCGATCGTTGGTCCCTATGCGAAAAGTTTTTAAAATTTCTAGGACAATCGGAATTGAAGACGATGAACAAGGATCAGTACAACAATATTCTTGAATTTCAGCGAAACGTAAAAGATGATTTATCTAATTATGACATGGAAGGCGCATGTAAGTATTTTATTTACATTTAAATGATAGCCTTTTTTATTGTAATAGACATACAGATAGAAATCGATATTGAGTGTTGATATGATAGCTTCCAGCTTAATTATTGACCACAGTCGGCAGTCACAGTAAAAAACTGAAACTGACATTTATTGTTTGGGGAAAAAATGAATAGCATGACAAAGCCAATCAAAATGAGTTTTTCTTGCTGTAAGCTATAAATACTTGTGCCTTAAATTTATTTTTACAATGCCCAAATCTTTCGCTGTGTGTTTGAGTTTTAAATATTATTCTGCTAAAGATGCAATTATAACGAATTAGATATTGAATCGGTGGAGACTAGGATTTTATATGGGATTTTTGAGTAACAGTATTAATGAATAATAATATTTTCGCAGGGCCTGTCCTAATGGATGATTTTGTTGCTTGGTACCACACACAAAATGAAGACAAGAGCACTCCTGAAGAGGTTGAGGTAGCAGCCAAGAGTTCTCCATAAGTGAAAAGCATTTGAAAATTTTGGGACCTTTTTCTTCGTCAAAGTATTATATAGTAGGAGTTATTTCCATTGTTTATTCGCAGCTATACATATTAGTCAGTCATCCAACTTTAAAAATAATTTCGAATTTACGTGAAATTAAAGAAATCTTCTATCCTTTATGGACTGAATAGGAGAGAAAGACTTAAGCGTGGTTTGTAATTTAGCATGTGATCGTGGCGTTTTTGACTTCATGTTCTTATAAGCCAACTAGTGTGATTATAGTTCAAATAGACGAAGTTAGAAGTTGCGATCTACGTTTATTAATGGCTATAACTAAATAAATTGTTACAATGAAGAAAGTTTTATTTCTCAAATTGGAATTGTTCACTGTAATAGTGCATCAGCCAAAATGTTCAGTTTAATACGAGTTGGAGTTAAGCGGATGATTTTTGAAGCCGTACCAAATCCTTTGTGATCTGATTAGCTTTTCAGCATTAATACAAACTTTTGAGTAGTTTATTTTTTAAAACCGGGTTACTTCACAAAATGCTATTATCTATTTGCTATAATGTACTGTATTAGTTTGTAAAATGGGTCTACATGATGTATGCACAGCTGCATCGGTTGTCGTAAATTCGTAGTTTATTTGTGTTCCATGTGTAAATTATTTTTCGTGAGCTGTTTTAGTTTGCTGAAATGTTAGCTATTTATTTCCTTGTATTCTGATAGTAACAATGCTATGGTACATTAAATGTTATGAGGCATTGTTCGCCATTCATATTCATGAGCTACATAGTTGCTAGTTATATATTTTGAATTATATTTACAGTGCTAAATTCATTGTTCGGTATTTTATATAAACTATCGAAAGAAAAGATGTCTACGGACAATCTTTATGTAAGTACAGAACTGAATCGGAGATTTTTCTGCACGTTTCCTAAAAGTGGCCAACTGTACATAGTTTCTTCTTTCAGCATTGGGCCATACTGACTGATGAATCGGTTTGGCCTGTATCAAAAGATGGTCTTAAAAGTGGAACAGAATGTATATTGTATTGCATGCTAGATTTTCTGAGGCTCGTCGTTCCTTTGACGGAAAACGTTCACTTCCTAATTGTGTTTCATACTATTATAAGGTAGATGTGATTTGTGTTAAATACGATATTTTAACGCTAGTGAAATAAATGATGCTTACATACGTACTATATTATAATTAGTAAAATCTTGGTGTGCAGCTAATTGATAATCGATGATTGTCTATATGTGTATGTAAATATTTACTGCACCGTACACTGTGTACACAAAGCAGTCAACATCGTATAAAAGAGTGTCTGTGACACATGCATTATTACCTACGTTATTTTTATGTTTTTTGTTGTCATGAAAAATGTCTTGCCGAAAATAAATATTATCATCCCTACCCCTACTATGTGCAACTTCACTCATTTCTCCAACTGATCGACAGAATAATTCATTCCCGTTTTCAGTCTTTGGCCACCATTTATTGGGGTTACAATTGTTTATAAAAGTTAGTACGAAATTAATTATTTACTATATTAATTAATAAAAGGTTTATAAGAAAATATTCATGTACATTACATAATCATCATCAATCACTTGGATGGTACAATATTATAACTTAATAATGTATTTGTATATCACAATGTTAAACTATCCGAAGGAAATGCAACCAATTGTCGGATATTCGGTTCATTTCCGTTTCCGTGTAATTTATCTACTTCATTATAATTTGTATCACAAATGTCAAATAAGAGTCGTGACACTGCTGATATTTTTATTTTCACTGTTTTCTCGGGACATTGTTCTTTGTTGGGAGGAGCTAACAGGTACGGTAGAGCCTGACATCGACCGATGATACATCTCTATATCTATATCTGAACATAAACCACATTTACCCATCAACTTAAGAACTTTGTACACAAGATGAACTCGGAATTGCACACCTGCTGCAAAATACAAGAAGAAATTGATAGCAAAGTTGAGTTGGTAAAATCCAAAGCAAAATGAACGAATGTATTTGAGGAGCATTCTTGTCGCCATCCTAAATCACAGTAGCATCATCATATAATTATTCTGTACTAAATGTGTCTTCCTTAATAATCTGCATTTAATTATTCATTATTATGTCATAAATGTAAAATGTACCAGTGGATGTAGTCCTGCTTGGCTTGGCCAGCAGTTGCGGCTGGAACTTTTCTTTGGACATTCCAATAAAGCTCAATTGACTGCACTAGTCCTATGGGGAATACCAGTACAAGGTAGGCTAAAGATACTGCTATCAACATCGGAGTTGTAGGACTAGGTCTATGGATGAAGCTTGACCTCTGCGTATCTTTTAGGGTCACCGCTCTCCGATGCGTTTTTCTGTAAGCTTCATATGATAAACAGAAAAGGAACGTATATTACCAAAACCGAAAATTCGCGTTTAGTATTAATATCATTGAAAGATATTAACATATTATCACAATATTTAAGATTTTAGTTTTAAGATTTTCCACCAATGTCTTACAATCAATATTCATTGTTTCATTGTATTACATAAGTAGGTAAATGTTACGGTGTGCATTGAAACTCGGATTTGTTACTCACAATTAGGAGCTTGCTAAATAAATTTACCTGTTAAACGTTCCCTGTTTATTTTTATTTTTCTCAATTTCCAGAACATAAGGCAGTTGAAGACAAAAACAATGATTGTCGGCATCCATGTTTGGGCAGCTATTCTTATATAGGCCATTCCATGCCAGACGTAACGGTTTGAATGGCACGGCATATATCCAAAAACACTGTCTTTTTCAAATCCTAAAATCATTCTTTTCTTAAAGCATTCGTTTTTAAATTAAAATTAAACTTTTAAGATTGTACTTAATTAGGTATCAGAATTTACCAGTTAAAAAAAGTTTTGACAAGGAGAAGAACGCAAATACTGTGGCAAGCCCACCGACGGTCATTTTTGAACGGTGTTTCCTAGTTGTTCTGAACGTCAACGGGTACCAAACAGCCAGACATCTTTCTACTGTAAAGCCCACTACTATCCAAGCAGATATCATTTGAAATATCTCCACAAAGACTCCATGAAACCGGCACAGCCACTCGCTTTTCTAAATTTATCATAAAAGTACTATTGTTACGATACATATTTATCAGAAGTTGAAAACTGAATTGTCCCATATTTAGATCAATCTGGCACCAGCTAGAAAAAATTAAATGTTTTCAAACTGAGTCCTCAAGATTAGCCTAACTTACCATAAAGTAGTTGTTAAATTCATGATTTTCGGCCCGGGCCAATCCTATGGCATAATTTGTTATTAAATTTCCGCAATCACATATAGCCAGTGCTATTAGGTACAAACCGCTTCCATTCTTAGCCAATCCAGAAGAAACCAGTATAAAAAAGGAAATTCCATTCAAAAGAAGCCCTAAACATAAACGAGAATAATCGTTACAATTTTTCTTGACTGCAAAATTGGATAGGTATCTATGCAGAGCGGCTTTCAAAGGTTTCTGCAAATTGATTGAAAATGATGGCTTTTCCTAATGATGAAGTATGTACAGCTGGATGTTTCTTCCTCTTCCTTTGTGAAAAAGTTGTGCACTATTTTCAATTCGCAGTAGTCAACTTTGAAACCTCAGTCCATCGTAACATGCAATTACCTAGAAATATGATTACAATTGTTCCGTAGTACAGAATTCCTCTGGTAACGTCAACAAATATGTGGATACGGAGCCAGTACTCTCGAAGTTCACAGGGCCAATCCACTTCACACTAAACAAAGTAAATTACAAAAATTTTTACACAAAGATGATACAAGGTTGCCTACTTCGAATTATTTTGAATATCCATATATGAAAAATATATTGTAAGGTACCGTAGATGTGTCTGTTTGATTAAAGCATGGATAATGTGGTCTGAAGTCCAAAACGTCCAACCCTAACGCACACCTAACAATATTTCATTGACATCATTCCCGTAAAATTAATTTTTGGCTCAAATAGATAGACATATTTAAATATGATCAATGATTACGAAATTAATAGAAAATAATTAAGGATATATCACCTTACATGGCTAACACATTATAAGGTGAAATAAAAATTGATTACTTACTGAGAATCCATGGTATCTATGTTATTAATTAAAAATGTATCGTAAGAACGTAATTCAGTATGTACAGAACAATCCTAAAAAATGAGATGTACGTATGAGAAGTATGTAAATGCAACTTGTATGAGACCAATATCTGTTTGTGATACAAGACATATGCAACTAGGGCCAAATAAGTAAACTTATCTCTGCATTTCTTCAACTTGGTATTGTAATAAGAGTGATTTCCATTTTTGTACTGACGAAAGAATGGAAATAATTTTACATCTATAGAATAAAAAGAATGAATGCAAATCGATGATTCCGACTCCACTAACAACAACTTTTATTAAAATATTCTCTCTTTAAAATAAAACTATCTAGTAATCTTGTAGACGTTCATAAAAACACACCGAACCAAATTATAATAATTCACAACTGCTACTAATCTCTAAAAGTAATTAACATAAATAGTTTTCAAAATTAATTACTACTTACTACAGTATCTAAGTGCCTATCTGGGAATTCATATAGTCAAAACTATATACTCCTATCATCTCAATACAACAAAGGAAACGTTAAAATTCATTAAAAATAGTTTTGCGTTATTATAAATATTTCTAAAGCTAAGCGATTTACCAAGGGATCTACTTTCTAACTTTTATACAGAGAAATTCAATACAAAATATTTCGAGTGGTGGAGATTGGTTTAGGAAGGTTAATAGCGACTGACGGTGAATTTCCCTATTGAAGTGCGGACCCAGCGGGGAAAATTGGTTCTATCTTCATATTGTTGTTGTCTTGGACGTAGCGGGCAGTATTTAATGGTGTGAGCATGGACTCCTGTTGCTTTGCATTTTGGACAGACGTATCGGCTGAGATAAGGGCAGACGACTTCTCTATCTCTCGTCATAAGAAGGTGGCTGTTGACGACGTCTTCTGATTCCCCATTGCTCCTGCAAAATGAACATCCCTGAATGGTTGGATCCCAGTAGGTACGTGGATTTGTTGATATCTGCCGTGTTGATGAAGAATCTCTCGAGTGCGATTTTCTTTTGTCATTGGAATTATTCGCAAATCGAGCAAAATAATATGAAGCATCTCCTGGAGTTGCGCTGTCATTGAAATCCTCCCCAAGTGGAGCAGATGTTAGGGAAGCTTCTTCTGCAGGTGAATTTGTGTGATCTCCGGAATCCTCCGCAGTTGAAGCAGATGTTGACAAAGTATCTCCTGGAGGGGAATTGGCGTTGTCTTCAGAATCAGTAAATGTAAATCGAAAAGTTGACGAGGAGGAATTTCCGTCGGATGGAGGAGTGGATCCCGAATCCTCCGTAGATAAAGGAGTGGATCCCGAATCCTCATCAGATGAAGGAGTGGTTCCCGAATCCTCAGCAGATGAAGAAGTGGTTCCCGAATCCTCAGCAGATGAAGGAGGGGTTCCAGAATCCTCAGCAGATGAAGGAGTGGTTCCCGAATCCTCAGCAGATGAAGGAGGGGTTCCAGAATCCTCA
>JABASH010004282.1:0-14406 GCA_019776445.1 Tomocerus maximus | reverse complement strand
TTTTGTTTATTGAATAGATGTGATGAATAAATACTAACGACAAAATGTCTTACGTTGTATCAGTATTGTGTACAATAATGCTTGTAATTATTTCATAATATCATTCACAATAATGACTACAATATTTCGATTGGAATTGCTATACTTAATACTTTTCACAAGATTGTGAAATCGTTTACAATAGTCCAACATGGACACACTATGGTACAGTGCTCCTTTTCAAACAATGATATTTACTTAGCATTACAATATTTGACTCTAAAAGCAATCTGAATTATTTATCCGTATAACATGCATCTCAGATATATTTATTAGGATGTGGTTGAGTTAGGTAAAACGTTTCCAGGAATTATTGGCATAGACGTGGAAATGGAAACGAGGAAGTAGAATGCCTTTGTTTTTAAAATGAGTTAACGAATAAATAGCGATATTGGAAGCGGTTATCTTTGATTGTAGTTTTATATTAATAGTTAGGTGTCATTTGTATTAATCAGGCGAGTGAGGGGGTTCAGTTGAGAAGTAAGGTGGGGAATCATGCGCTAGCAGCGTATGGCAAAAGCCACACACATGATAATCCCGAGATCCTCTGCGAACACTTCTGTTGACACATTCTGCACAGTAGATTCTTCCGCAGTGGGCACAATGCTTCTGCAACAACAATTATTATATTCAAAAAACAATCATTTTGTAGATTTAGATAGTAAAACATTCATTTATTTACCTTCTCTTTGTTATCGTTCATCACTTTCTTGCACCCATTGCATTGAGAAATGTCATCCGGATGTTGCCATCGAACTTCGGTTTCTGCCTGTCGAATTGACTCCAAACCCATTTGAAGCGATTTAGACAAGGCAATCAAATCTTTTTGAAGTTCTTCACTATTTGTTAATTCTTTCCTCAACGTCGCTATTTTACTCAGCAGTTCCGAATTTTCTTTTTGCAAGTGCTCCTAGCGCAAATTTTTATTTCAATTACATAAAATACATTATACACATAATTATACCAAACAATTAAACTTGATTACCTTATCCCGTGATAAATCTTCATTCATTTTATTCGCGTGCGAGGACTTTCCATGATGAGCTTCGGATGCCAATAACTTCGTTTTCAATTCATGCACAGATTTATCATGTCTTTTAACTTCTTCATGTTGCTTTTCAATTGTATGCTTATAATCGGTCAGGCGATCCCTAAAAATGAATTATTAAGTTTTGAGCATATATCGATTAAGTAATATATTACGAATAGACTTACTCTGGACACTATCCAGAATTTATATAGATTAGCAAAATGTTACCGTAAATTATTTATTTCAGCATTTAAATTTTCCTCAATGCCCCGCTTTTCTTGTTCTTCCATTTGCACTTGATCTCTGAGGAACTTAAATTCACCTTCAATTTGCTCTTTCCCTACTTTTACACTTATTAGTTCTTCTTTGAGTCTTAAAACCATTTCGTGCAGTTCCTTAATCACAAACAAAAGTCAAACATGTTTAAAATTTAATTAAGGTTTTCATCAACATAAAGTTAATAAAGCAATACAAGGCACATAAATCACAATATGAAATATATACTATTTGTTTACAGTCATTATTTGGATACTTACCATCACATTACTTGGAAGAGAGATATACTCGTTCTGTAGCTGATGCGAATGTGCAACATGCTTACCCTTTAAATTGTCATTGTCAAATTCCAAACTGTTTGGTAAGAAAAATAGAAAAAAACGTCAGAAAATATAGGGAAAGGCTAAAGCCATATTTGCTAAATTTTAAACCATTATATCTTATGATGTGTTTAAAAATCACTTACACTTCTATTTTCTTTTGAACACTATCTCTCTCAAAGACTAATCTTTTAATTTGATCGTCCATGTTCTGAATTGATTGTTGACACCAGATATTCAATTCTAGCAACAGCAGCTCGTAAGTTCCGACTTGATCTTCCACTGCACCTAATTTAGTCTGAAATAAAGACGTAAAAATTCATTTCTAAGCTGCATTGCGTTTTGACAAGAAATACCCCAAAGTTGCTTATTACCTGGAAATCCTGGGAAATTCTATTCCATTCTTCTTCGGTTTCATTTCGAAGTGTAGCTGCTTTATGAAGTTCACTACGAAGTTTTTCAATAGTTGCCTGACTTTTCTCACATTCTTCACAATGCTCAATTGCTTTGTCCTCGTCAGTGGCACATGTCTGCTCAGTCTTATTGTATTAAAATAGAAAATATGTTAAAAATTTTTTATGGCCATTAAATATGTTTAAAGTACTTATTAATTACCTTATTTTGTAACTTATCTACCGGAGATAATGGAGGAGACATAACTGATTCTCCAAGTTTTATTTGTTCTAATTGTTTTGGTGTTAGTAGCTCTTTGAGCTGTCGAATAGTCGACTGATAAGCTTCTTGGGTTTGAACAAATTGATCATTCGCCTTTTTCCACGTTTCTTTTAAATCTTCATGACTTTTCTTTTCATCTTCATGACTAGATACAAATACATATAGCTAGCAAATTTAATAATTGGGCAGAAAAAAATTCAAACGTCTCAATTTTGCACCTTTCTAAACGAAAAATTGAGGTTTTGAATATTTTCGTCCATTTATTAAATTGTAAGCCTTATTAGGAATAAATATTAGGAAAAGGTACCACTCCCAATTAGAATATAAAAGTTAGTCAGCTTTTGGTCATGTTAACTATTATTTATCGAGCAATTGAACATCATATTGAATGAACTTATGTCTGCTACTGGAAAAAAGCCTCGGCTTATGTACCTTGACAATAAAGCTTCGAATTGAATGAATAGAAAAACCAGAAAATTTTCAAAAAACTATCCCCTTGAAGTTTTAAAATAAAAACTAAAAAGTACACATTTTAAGGAAAGTTTTCATACCATTTCATACCATTACTGACTCGGCAAATTTTAAATAGTTATAAGTAAGCACATCAATTAAGCTAAGCATGACATATAAAGATAACCGGAAATATAGCTAAGGTAAAGATATATTTTTCATTACACTTGTCTTAATTCTTTTAGCTGAATTTTGGTTTTTTCAAGATCTTCTTGCAGTATTGTTTTTTGCGCATTTACTAATGCAACGTACATTTCGAGATCGGCTCGAGAGGACTTTTCTGCCTCCAGCCCACTTCTTGTTTCCCGCAACTGTTTTAGATACAAACGGAGATTCAGAGATACGACAATACCAGACTAAGAAAGTAAGAAAATGGAGAACAAAAAGTATGCTATTTTTGTTTTGTGTCGCATGGTTTAAAAACAAGTAAACAACGTTGATTTTTTTCATATTTCAAAGCAATTCTTGTCGAGGAATAGGACCGGATGGGACAATGTGTTAGAGCGCTCATGCTAGGTATTGGTATTTAAAATCTGATAGGTTTTTTCAAATGGTGGAAGTGGATATTGAAAATGAGAAATATTTTAAAACAAAAATCTAGTGTACCTGTTTGTAAACCATACTATAACTTATAAGACATGCATATATTTTATTCTCCGACTGTCTCATGCAAGCAAATTGCATCGACATATTAAACTTCCTTCATATATAATAGTAGTTGTAAATATATAATAGTAGTTGTAAATATTGCAGCAAAATTGCAGTGACAAAAACCTTATCATCCAGTTGTGTGAGAACGCCTTGAACATCTTTTCCTTCCTGAAAAAGTTCCGTCAGAGCATCATTCCCTTTAACTAGTGAGGCTTGAGCATTTTGTAAAGCAGATAGCTGATCATCAGAATTTCTGACTTTGTCCTTCAAAGAAGTTAATTCTTCTTCCAATTGGACAACTAGAGATCTCAGCATTTCGGCGTCTTCATGGGCCTTTTATATAATAACATTGCTACTTATAAGAGCTGTTTATGAATTCATACAAATTACTAATAGATACGAATTAGTTTACATATTTAGAGGGTTTGGATTTTGACTGCTCTTCTATGTCGTGCAAACTATCATTGCTGGCAGACATTGTAGAATTAAGTTTTCGTGCAAGAGACTTGGTCATTGCAGACAGCACAGCTCCAGGACTAACTTCTGAACTTGCTCCATGAGAAGTTAAATGAACTCTCACCTCATTTAAGTCAGCTTCTAATTTGCTATTTATTACTTTTAATTTCTGCATTTCAGTATCATAACTAGAACGAGTCTCTACATTGGAATCTATAGAAAAATAAATAAATTACATAGTTATCTAAAATTTTAGGAAAGGACTTTAATATTATAATGACAAATAAAATTCACCCTCATAAAACTTTCGAAGAGCAGATATTTCGTGTTGACATCGCTGACGTTCGAGTTCAATTTCATTTTCTTTCGACAACTCCGCAATTGTAACCTGACTTTTGGTATCGTCCAATTCCGCTTGTAATTTGCGAATGTCTACTTCCATTTTTTCTCTAGTCTCCTGTTCTCTTTTTAGTTCCTCTGATTTAAATGTCCACGATTTTATTTAATTAGTACAAAAATTAAATATAGATAGTCAACAGATTAACATTTTTTAGACATGGATTTTTTTAACTATACCAGGGCTCAGCGACTTCTAGTAGGATGGGTCTAGGTACTTTAGGCGAAGGTGAATACTTTTTGTGTATTATTGTTAGAGTTCGGCATAATGGGGTTAGACCTTCGCCTAGATTCCAGCCTGGGTTGTGCTAACATCCTAGAAGTCGCTGAGCCCCAATGACTACTCTATCATTTACCAATGCAATTATATTCCATGCAGGTTATGTGTTATTTATTTTATTTGATGACATTGTCAGTTCTCTACGGCAACTTACTAGTGAGGTACTAAAATTTTGTAGATTTTATAATCTACTTAAGTTTTAGGATATCCATTGGGAAACCAGGTTTAGTTCATAAAATATTAATCACCCCACAAGTTTAGTAAATGATAAGGAACAACAAACCAAAGAAAAAATGTATAAGATGACCTTATACCTTCTTTCTGCATAAACAGTTCTTTAAACTTTGCCCTCTTGGCCCCAAAATCTGCATGCAGATCTGCAATTGTTTGTTCAAGGCTTACAATTTTTTCCTCTGCTTCATGTACACTTTTTGACTGGGGACCTTAAAATGACACCGAGAAGTTAAAAACTCTTTAGCTAAAAATTATTATCATTGCCAAAATACAATACCTTACTTCAATTCGTATAATTAATTATATTCAGGTAAAGGGACAAATGGGAGTTTCAATAAAAGAAACACAATAACAATGCATTTCCATTAAAAATAGAATATTAGTTGCCTAATGATATAAAATATATCCAAAAGCATATTATACTTTTTAAATCAGCCTCAGCCTTCGGTTGCTTGCTGACATCTGGAACTTCTTCGGTGCTTTCCATGGCTTAATAAATTCAACTTGAATATGATGCCGGTGGGTCAAGCAGCACCCTAAAATTGTTTACAACAATTATTTTTTGATAAACATTAACTCAAGAAGTTAATGTCGATTTCGTTCTGAATAGATGAAATAATTATTTATGTACCTCTAGGAATACTGGGGATAAATATCCTTGCAGAGACGTCAGACGTTCAATTGTTCAATGCTCCCTAGCTTCTTTCTGTAAATAATTGATAAGCCCATTAAATAATAATTCCATACAAAATAATACAAAAGATGTAACTTTTCCAAGAATTCCTACCTAAAGTAGATTATTTGTACTTGAGCTCTAGAAAATTAAATCGTCAAAACTTATAAAACTATAGTCACTTTTTTGATAGAGTTTAATTAATAACAAACAGAATAGTTCCACGAAAGAGTAAATTAAATTCAAGGTAGGTTAAGAGAAAATATTAATTTTTACAATGGAAATGTACAATCCTCATTTAAAATCACACACTGATGACTGAATAAATAATGGTTAGAAGATACCACTATAATTTAATTAAAACCATTCTAAACAGCGATAGTCACAGTAAAATAAGAACACGTAGTTTTGACAGTTGGCAACTATCACTTTGGGTTCAGAAAAAGCAGACTTGTTGGCTAAACTTTGATTGCCACGACTGCTGACTGCCAAAAATTGAATTTATTGAACATAGTCTTGGTGAAAGAAACACTAGTGCCCAAACTAATAAATATTTCTGACTTTTTGGAAGCTGTACCCTAAAACCGTGTCGACTACAATTAAAAATTAGTTTTAGGAGATGAATTAGGTTTGGGCTTAGCTGGATTGGACTTTTGAAATGTTGGATGCCCTACAACAACACCGCAGCAGTCACATTGAAATGAGTTTTATTTTGTGCATACCTACCTTGACTAAACCTTCGCCATACAAATAATAATATACATCAGCAAGTGAAGCAGTGTATTCAATCCTGCTCATGCCCATGTGAAACGGAACGACAATCCAAAAGACGGAACTTTCAGCTGTTTAACTGTCTCCGCCGGTCTCACCGCCTAATCTTCAACAGAATCGACAACTCTGACACATCTGGCCTGCAAGACAGTCATAGTCATCATGATAACAAATATTTAGATATTTTTATGTCCGACTGACATTTTCATTCCAGGGGTAAGTAGCATTTATTCTTATTTTATATTTATGAGTTTCAGGCTACTTTCATGCTGATTTCTAGCGACATGCAGCAACAATTCATGTTTTGGTTTCTTAGGGGTTTTCATTGGGTTTTTATAATTTTGTTTCATTTGGTAATTATTAGTATATTTTATTTTAGGTCAGGTGTGATTCCTCATTAAATGTATGCGTACTTTCGAATTTTAAAGAAATTCATTTTCTTCAAAAAATTGGTGGGTCAATTCATTTCTGGAATAGAGTTTTAACTTTGCTCTGTATTGTAACTTTTAATTTATCACTATCTGTTGTCTGTATTCAGAAAAACTTAAACTTATGGACCATGATGATAAGTCCAATTTATTTTTAAAATGCCCTAATAGTTTTCCTAGAAATTAGTACCTATTACCTATACATACAGAGATTTTTATGCGCATTACTACAGGCCCAGGCTGTATTTAATTTTAATTTCTTTAAAACTCTTTACTAAAATGCACTTTTTTTAAATTTCATACTTTTTACGCTTTAACTTTCAAAAACGTCATAAACAACCTACAACAGTTTTCCTGCGGACATGATAATACATAGATCATCCGACTAAATCCAACTGTCTACTACTTATAGTCTTTTTGTACATTTTTAATGAGTAACCTACTTCATTGAAAGCTAAGGGGGTTAAATAATCATTGAAAATAAAAATATCAGAGATTTTCACCATTTTCAAAAAGGATGAAAAATATTGCTTAATAATAGTAGATTAGATTACTACTAACACCCTTTACAGGACTAATATTATGAATCTTTATAGGTACTTAGGTACCTACCCAATATGAGCTTCATACTATTATGGTTATGAAGGAACATAATTATAAACACAAGGTCTTTTGCACACAAATGTAAGATAGAGCTAGAACGTCGAAATGGTACGCAAGTAGTTGCCTAAGTCATAAGTTTGTCCTAAATTGTACTTCGACGATCCAGTAGCTCATTTTCGCTTAGAAGAGATTGAATGGAAAAGATAATCGTTATTTGCTATATCGATTTTTCCAATCACTTTCCTAAGTTCCAGAACGATATCGGAGTGTGATAGTCTCAGTATGACTAGTCTGACTGAACCATTCATGATTATAGTTACATGATAATTGCTAAACGGGTACGAGTATATTATTGGTATCATTACATTTCTATTAAAACATGATTCTAGATTTAGTCGTCTAGATTTAAAATATTTTATGAATCGGAAATTCCATCCAACAGATATTACACAAAACTTGAAAAATCATTTTGCAATATCTACTGAATGTGAATGGAATTCATAAAATATTTTAAATCTAGACACAACAGTCATATTTTAATAGGCTGAATTGATATGATGAATAAACTCTTCGCTTTAGTAGTTAGATGTACTTTTGGAACAAAAATTGGTTCAGTTGAGCGGATAGCTCAGTGAGACTACTACGTATTTATCAATGATTTACAAAACAGTATATTATTATAAAATGCTATAATGTGAGTAAATTCAGTAAATGAACTATAAATTATTAATATGCATATAGGTTTTTTTTCTTTATTTTTCAATTTTTCCGTCAAACTTGTATTCAATGCAAATCTGTGTTAACGTCGATCCACAAAAGAAATTAGCTGCAAAAATTTTAAGGCCTAAATATACGTTGATCTTAACTTAAGAAATATTAAAACATTTGAATAGACAAGTAAGCAAGTAATTATGGCATTTCTAGTTACATTTAGTACACGATTCAGCATTTTCTATTAAAGCCATCCAAACATCATTATGTTACATACGTCAGACATCAGACCTGTCATATACAGCTCACTAAATTATGCATGCATTGTTAGCTCATTCATGCACGAAAAAGTGCTACTCTGAGCATGAATAATTTAATGAGTAAACGGTCTGATAGGAAACTATAAGTATCAGATAATGTTCTATATGTAACTAGTCTAGTACCGCTTGTTGTGTACAGACATTAACCCAACAGTAAGTCAACAGTTGATGTAGGTACGTCTATCGATAATAAAAATACTGGGACGGGTGCTTTCGCTTTTATTACACTTAGTTCATTAAAGCCCAGCTTTCTATGATGGTCACAGTAATATGGATATTTCTTGTAATTTTCAAATATTTTGGGCCCATAACTCCTGAGTTTTCGACTAAGATTCGTATATCGCTGTAAAAATTAGCACATCAATTAAAATCTTGAACCAGTACATTCAATATGTACTTGCAATCAAGTTGCAGACATATATTTACTTTTTATTCCAAAATCTTGTCTTATTAAAAGGTAAATTACACAGAACTTATAAGAAAAACTACATATATTTACGGACATAATGAGATTTTATGGATGTTTATCTCTATTGAAAGCGCTAATATTTTTGTAATGTAACATACTAATTTACAACTGTGATTTTTATTTCAGAAATGAGCCTATATCCAAAAAGTAATTGACAGATATTTTCATCCGACCTTAAAGTTTTCACATTCCAATTTTGGACGTCTCCTTGTCCAGAGCAAGATGACTCCTATCAGCTTGACAGCAATACTTTGTTGTATCTTGATAGGAAGTATTCTTCGATGGAGTGTAGGGCTATTTCCTTATTCTGGTGAGAATAAGCCACCAAGATTTGGGGATTATGAAGCTCACCGTCATTGGATGGAAATCACTCATAATTTGCCATTGAGGTAACTGATTTCAAAATTATCGAGTTCTATATTTGCATTTTCTTGTACTGGGTCAGAGTGGTCAGACTATTATGCATTTATATTTATCGGAATTAACTCCAATTAATCTTTTTCAGAGAGTGGTACGTAGGAACGACACGAAATAATCTTGAGTATTGGGGACTTGACTATCCACCTTTATCGGCATATCACAGTTATGCTGTGGGACTGATGTTTGAGCAGATCCTTCCCGAATCCCTTGTTCTGCATGATAGTCGGGGCTATGAAAGTAAATTTCACAAATTTCTAATGAGAGCCAGCGTTTATATGAGCGACGTACTTATTATTGCCCTACCCTTGTTCCATATACGGCTATCCTCACAGACTTCAATGCCATCGTGGGCTTCAGGTTCGAATTTATTTTTAATGTGTACTTACAGACATTTCTGAACTTCCAAATAGGATCATCACATATGCAAAAATATTTTTCATTTTATCCAAGATAAGATTAATTTTTGTCTTATTTTCTTTCACTCGTTGAAATAAACTGACTAGAATTTGGTTAAAAATTTTATAAAAGATAAATAATCTTATCTCTGTCAAAATGGAATACTGCGTAAGAAAATTCAATAATTAGTTAACTGTCCATTCCTATACATTTTCAATCAAATTTTTAATATTTCGTATTGAGTACTGAAAGCCAAATGTGACATTTGTCTTATTTCTTGCTTGTTCTTGTGAGTTTAATATGAATATGCTAAGTTTGAACAATATGCTGTACAGAGAAGAAATAATGTTAGGCCATTTGGAGTTGTTGCTAATTATTTATGATTTATGCTGCCATTTTACAGTTCTGCTAGCCTTGACTGCCCCGCCATTTATTTTAGTAGACTATGGTCACTTCCAGTACAACTGCGTGTCTCTAGGGCTAACTGTGGCTGCTGTCACTGCTTTACTGTCGGATCATATGTCGATTGCAGCAATTCTATTTACTCTGGCCGTGAACCATAAGCAGATGTCATTGTACCATGCCATTCCATTTTGCATGTACATGGTTGCGAAGATAATTGTAAGGAGAGGAGATACTCTAACATGTTTCCGGGTTGGATCCACAATTTTGTCTACAATTGGATTGCTATGGCTCCCCTTTGGAAATCGAGTTTTTAACGTCTTTAATCGAATATTTCCTCTTAAGAGAGGAATTTTCGAAGACAAAGTTGGAACATTTTGGTATGTTTTGGACCGGTTAATACCGATCAAAAACGTTGTTCCTGATGCTCAACTCGCTCGATTGAGTGCGATTGTCTGTATGCTGTTTGTGGCTCCAATTGCAATTCATTTACTACTTACAGTCTCTCGACAGGTAATCAAGCACTTCAGCAACTGAAGTATATAAAAATTATTATGATTGTACATTAGATCATTCGCACTATTTTGGGACTAGAGACATTATGTCACAGAGTAGACAGAAATTCAGACCAATTTTAATTAGCTTAAGCCATAAACTGGTTCAATTTGGCAATAATTGTTTTAAAATTTAAAATATTTCTTTATTCAATAATACAATAAAAAGTAAGCTCTGAATATATTCACTTAAATTAGTTTATATCTATAGAAAATATATAGAAAATGAATTTTTTATAAATGAAAATGTTTCATCATAATGAAATTATTTAAAGACAACTATGCAGTAAAACCTGCATTGCTAACTGGCCAGCAACATTTATATATGCCGATATAGAAAATGCATGCAATTCAATTAACATAATGTGCTCTGATGTTTCACAGAAAGTTTCAGAAAAATGCTTGAGCCGGATTTTTCTTTTGAGTATTTTGAACATCTCGTTGATCTTCTTCTTGTTTTCGTATCATGTACACGAAAAAACAATAATGTTGCCAGCATTGGGAGCAGTCATGTTACTGCATTGGTATCCCCGCTCTATGATATGGTTCATCACAGTCTCATCATTTTCCATGTATCCGCTCTTTTACGAAGAAAAGTCTTACATGGCTCTTCTTTTGGTCACCGCATTTTTCTTGTTAATGGCTCAGCAGCTAAATTTGTGGAATTCAAATGCATCTATTATGCTCAAGTAAGTACCAGCTATATTTCTTACAACTATAACCAATGAACTAATTGTTACTGATCCCAAAATATAAATGAATGTTTAATTTTGGAATTATTTTGAAAAGGTTGACATTCATTGGCTCGATTGGAGGATACGCCATTTTAATTGCTGGATATCATTTTGCAACTCCTCCGCCAAATCTTCCCCATTTGTTCCCAGCGTTGATTGCTCTGTATTCCTTTGTTCATTTTGCTGTGTTCGGCATTTATTTTCACTGGATTCAGCTAGGAATTGACACAAAAGTCGTAGAATCGTCGCAACGGTCCAAAAAGAAGAAGCGTTCATAAAGCCATGGTTGTTCAGCAATAATTATAAAAAGCAAAATATAAATGTGTAGTTTAAATCGTACATATTGTATACTTGTGATATGAGATATGTTCAGTCAGATTTAAAGTTGGTGTTACACTATAATAAGATGTTTCTCACTGGTGAAGTAAAGAAGTACAGTCAATCTTAATTTTATTTTAAATACATTAGTGCAAGTGATATTGTATTGAATCATGCATTTATTTGACTCTAAACTGGTTACAATCACTCGTTTACTTTACTTATTTGTAGACCAGAACCAGATATATTAAACTGTACGCATTGTTATGTACGTGTTAATTAGATAAAATACTGTTTTTAGCACCTAAGGATCGTACAAACCCCAATAAAGTCACTTCTGTTTAATTCATCGTTTAAGCATTTTCATTGGACATTTTAATCTAAGTAGTAAAGACAGGTCAAAATTCGGTGTAAATATAAATATTATAGTTTCAACACTATCTGTACATTTTTCGACTTTTCGATTTCTTTGACTCTGATAAGTACTTAATTCATTTTAACCTAAATTGATGGACACATGGAAATGATATATTATTTGTATTCTATTTAATGTCATACCAGCTCGTACAGTAATTTTTGCGACTCTAACATTTTAAAACAATTTTGGGGTTAGATGGCATCAGAGACGTTTGTAAATGAAAAATTATAGTGCTGGCGTAATGTATTGTTTGAGAGCGCACATTAGATTCATGAAGTTAACACATTAAGGATCAGGTGTACATATAGTAACGGTGACTTGCTTTTACTATCATATTGGATTTTAATTCTTTTGATAAAATCCTATAACCCCCTAGAATACTGGGCATAAAATAACAAGATTGGTCTCTAAATTCGCAGAAAATGCTCTTCCACAATAGTTATTTAGAACATTCCAAGTTTTTATCTCTAACTTTGAGATATAAATAATTTTATGTACATTATACTCGGAGGCTATAGGATTTCACCAAAAAATAATAGCCAATATGATAGTAAAAAAGCAAGTCACCGTTACCTACGTACAAGATTTTTAAGGGCTACATTATATCAAGGTCTTTGTCATTCGAAAATAATACTTAGTTATGACTTAATATTAGTATTTTAATTCTTATGCACTTCCTCAAATTAACTATGACACCCTGAAATGGCATATTTTTTCGTGTAATAGACACTGTCTTTTTATAGGGAAGCATATCTAGTATTTAGAAACGTAAGTGTAATACTTGTTTCAATTGGCCGGAAAGGCGAGGAACGTAATTTTATATAGAAATGAGTCACATTCTCAGGAAACGTCAAATTAGGATTCTATGATGTAGAAGAATTGGATGACTAAGCAAACGTTACAAAAAGTAAATCCCGACGAAGAAGTGAAAGCATAAAGCGGGTATGAATAGCGCCTAAGCCGTAACCTAACTGTTGATCCATGAAAACAATTTTGGCGAACGTAATTGATGGGAATATACTTGCATGCAAGGTCGCTTCTAACGTTCTAGTACGTCTAATGTAAGTACCAACATCGTTCTCTAATACTTATGAAGGTCTAAAATCAATAAGTTGAGTTAAAGTGCCTTTTCAATTTCACGGTTATTTATACTACAAACTTACGTTATCTATCAAAAATGATGGTCAGTCACACCATTGAACAAGTTAACTCAATGTGTCAGTTCCTGTAATTCCACATTGTGACATAAACATATTATTGAATGCAATTCTTAAACAATTTTACGTTTTCAATTTTACAAGCTATATTAAGGCGACTAAATTGTAGCTATCTGCTGTACCTGCTGTCATATGGCTATTGTCTCAAAACTTTCGGTTTTAGTAAATATGTAAATTACGACAACATTATGGCCTTTTTCATTCCCTTTTTCCGACATAATCCGATTTACTCTGTCAGCAGGCGTTCCCTCCAGCTCTGTTGATGCAATTTTTAGATATGACAACAAACTATTCAGTTGGTATGTTGGTTTCATCCACATTTCATAATCTACTACGTTCCCAGAAATGCAAGTAGAGTCGGATTAGATAAGACGAGCTTAGGAACTCCATAGGTGCCTATAGGTAATCTACTCAAAGTGTTTTGTAAACCTTTGCTAGCAAACACAGGAGCCAACGACTAAATCGATAAAACTAGCTAAATGCGCAGTTGGAATAGGCATGGGATTAGAATACAGGTCCAATAATTATCTTAGCCCTTTTATTTTCAGAATATAGTTCCATTGAATTTCATTCAGCTTTTGCTAACAAGCAAAACGGATGGTAATTGTGGATTATTAAACCATTGTCTGACAATTTACAAGCATTGATCCTATTTTGATTGACGTTATTGAAAAACATGTTGCTTTTACTCTTGATGTTAGAACTGCGACACAGACATCAAAATACATCCAAGCATGAAAAAGCGTAGGATGGGGGCAACCTTTTTAATGCTAATATCTTTAAAAAGGATGCAAATTACATTTGGATGTAAGCTTTTATATAACTGGATGTGTGTTTTATCTTGAGCTTTGACGCGATCACGAATTCATGGAAATTATATACAGAGGGTGGTCCGTTCTATTTTATTCATTTTTATAATAGTGTTAGAATTATATAAGGCGTTTGTTAACATAGTCCATCCCATAGTAATGTTAGATAGGCTTTAACTGCATGGCAAAAAATTCTCATTAATACCACTCTCGTAGGGCCGGAGAAAATGGGACCGAAAGTGGGGTACCTCCAAAAACTAGTTTCCGGCCCAATGTATAAGGCCTTGAAATTTTTT
>JABASH010004281.1:0-14408 GCA_019776445.1 Tomocerus maximus | reverse complement strand
ACATCTTGTACTGTAAAGTTGTATATAATACACGCAATTAATAATTGAGAATTGTGCAGTATCCATTAACCAGAATATTGATGACTACTCTTACTATTTAACTTCAGAAATCAAAAGACATAAGAATTGAAAAGACTTTAGTAATAAACTTGTATGGACAAGTTCTACCACTCCAATAATTGTCAATAAATGTTGAGCGACACACATTTCGAAGAAAAACAACTGGAATAGTTAGAGTTCTGGAATAAAATCTACGACTACTTATAATTAACATTCAGAAATGCAGTGAAGGGTATAATATATGTATTGTGTAGTCATGAGTTCGTGACAAATAATTAAATAACACCTAATTAGTGTATGACATAACATTCTGTTTCATATGGTTTACCGTTGATGGGAATTAGTGTCAGTTTTCAGTTTTCATTGAAATTAAACTTAATAAGCGTTTACCTTGTTTAAAAGTAGTCAACTAGAGAACGAACATGGTTTCTGTACTAAATAACTAGTCAGATCATAATAAATAATAAAATGGGGTACTGATGTAATATCAGACCCTTTTGACTGTAGGTGGAGGATTCTTGTTAAAAATGTTTAGATCACGAGCAGAAATATCGGTGCATAACGTGCTGTAATGTCAGCAGCACAGAGTCGTAACAATTAAAATGACTACAATTCATGGGCTGCTTTTTAAGACTTTTTGCGAGATATATCCGGAAACAGCTTCCCATCCCCAAACCAATAGGTGACCATCAGGATTTGCATTGCAACGGCAAACACCACGGCCAACACTGTGTTTGTAATTGGAAAAGGATCCTTTGGAGGTTTAGGTTTGTTTAACCTAGCCTGAATATTTGCCACTGTACTTCGGAGTTCTTCAATTTGCTCCGACTGTTGAATTTGCCTTGCAAGAAGCTGACGTAGTAAGTCGACTAGTTGGCGGTTACTCTCTCTGTAATACCAGCAAAAATATTTTAATTATTTGTATACGACTGAAAAATTCCGTATTAAATCTATGCAAGTATACATATACAGAAAAGTTTGCCCTTCGCATAAACCTTTTTCAGTATTTAACTACAGGCTACATAATTTACAACATTTAAAAAATATTAGTATTTATAATTGTTATTTCAAACTTGCAATAAAAAAACTAAACAATCATTTCCCAAATTTTAAAAATAGTCAAGAAGAATAGTTTAAAAATCAAGAAAACTTTCTTCGGGTTCACAGTTTCTAAATAATCTATCAGCCAAATGCTTTTACTCTCTATGTAACTACAAAAACGATTTTATGAAAGTCTACTTAGGTCTTTGCCTATTATCGATGGGCAGCGCACACAGATCCAAATGCCAAATATTAATAGTAATTATTACTAGTGCATAAGCAGTTTATTGTTTTTGATTTTCAGACATATTCTCTGAGAGATAAATATGCATGACCAAATTGTTTACAATGATGAACAAGCTAAAGATTTTAATAAGCAGATCTTTGTAATCAATTGACAGATATCTGAGATTTACTAGACATAAATATGACAATTAACATAATGACAATAATATACTAGTGTGCGAAATGATAAGTCCTATTTGGTTATTGATGAGAGGCTGTGCAAACTATCACCCAAAGATTGTATAGTCAGCGCATTGGATTAATTAAATATTGATCAGCAGTTGAGCAGATTTTCGTGTTCAAATCGAAACTCCCTAATGAGGATGAATATAATTTAGTTGTACCTACTACTCCAGTATTAATATTTCAACCTCTTACCTTTGGTGGAACGCTGGAACAACTTGGTCCTGCGGTAGTTCTCTTCTAATATCACACTAAAAACACGTTAATAGATAATTTTAGATAGACAAAATTTGAATGCGGCACACATAAAAAGCTGAACTCAGGATATGCTTTTATTTAATACGTGCACAATGCATAATCATTAGTACATTGAGTGATTTATGAAAACAAAGAATTTAGACTAGTTTAGTACATACGGGGTAACTGAGAATTTAGAAGCGGTCGGATAATCTAGGTGCACAATAAGCTTAAATGTGAGAATTTCGACAACAATAATTTAGCTATAGCTACAGGCAATTAACTAAGCGGCTCATGCTCTTTGACGTTCAAGATTCATTATTTACTTGGCTGTCAACGGATATCAGCGAGGATGTCCGAATAATCGGCGTTTTATGACGTCGGTGTGTTTGAATTACGTAATCGTTTTCATACTCTCCAAGATCATTTCCATCATCCCATGGACGTAAATCTTCGTACTTATAGCGCCAAGTATTTCCATCCTAAATATTCAGTAAAATATTAATCTCTTTAATTTTATGCAGAGAACAAAATATAAACAACGAAATATTTTAAAAGCCGTACGTAGGAAAAGTATTTAGGAATCCAGGACGTATTGTTGTCGTGTCGTTCGGCAACTGCTCTCCGTTGTTCATCTTCAAGGATGGTTTTCTCGGTAGTTGCGGCTTCTTGATCTTCCAACATTATGGCTTGGGTAACTTTTAGCCACTTTTTCTCTGATTCACTCACATACTGATCACTAAGGGGCACAGTGTAGCGCTTCAGCCGTCTTGACTTAACCTGATCAGTGACTTCCCACAATACTTCCTCAACCTGTGGACGTTATCAGAAACTTTTATGTTAACACATTCCATGATCAATCTTTCAATCAAACAATGAATTTCAATCAAAGTTCGAGAATTTAGTAGAACATACAATAATTAAACAGTTTTAAATAATGTACATTAAGTACAAATATTACTACTTCTTATTAGACAATTCCTGTAAATCAGAATTGTTATTTAATTCATTGTTTACAATAGTTAGAGGCTTACACCAGTGCGCTTATCCTTTAAAACGATCTTGTTATCCCAATGACCGTCAAGACTTGCCAGCGTCTCACGTCCTAGCTTGATCTTTCCTACAATTGCATTAGTATTATCGCTCCTGCCAAGAAATCCCTGCCAAAGAGTCTGTGTTAGAAGAATTTTATAAAAAAAAACGAACAAAATAGATGGTGAAACATTGTTTAGAAATTACTTTCAGCTTGAATTCTAAGTCCGCAGAATAACCAGTTTTATCACACATTATTGAGACTGGACCGCCAAGTTCCATTGAAAGAGTTCCCACAAGAATGCCCTTACAATGAGCGTAAGGCATTGTGATAGCATAGACTTCTCCTCTTGGTAAAAGCGTTAAGGTTGCATGGCCGTCCAAAATAGCAGACGTTGAATTACCTTTTAATATAAAATTAAATATTTACTAAAACAATCCAGTAATGATTATAATAGTTTAGAAAATATTACCATAAAATTTAGACTTCGTCAGGATGGCTGACGATATTACGAAGCCGTCCTTTTTGTTACTGACATAAAATGCAGAGACCGGAGGATGATGGGACACTTGTTCAGCCAGGTAAAATGTTTTAGAGCCAGACAGATGTTCCCAGCAACACCGGAATGTTTCCCCTAGAATTGGATTGTATGGCTTCTTCAACCCTTTTGGTTTTTTATAAAACCCTGAGAGATACCATCTAACAATTGATTTCATTCTGGTAAACGCATCGTCCTCTGCAACAGCTCTGAAATTTTAAATCAGAAACGATTATTCAGTTGTCACATGCCTACCTGCTGATAATTTTCGTTAATAATTTCAATAATGTCTAGGGATCTATTGTACATAAACGTCAACTTACTGAGAAAGCAGATCAACATGGTAATAATAGTCCGTGAGTTTGTCGAGAAAAGATCTTGGCTCTAGAATGAATGTGGGTAGAACCACGCGAGACAGGTCCATGCCGGGTCGAACTTGTTTCACCAGGAACCATAATAGAGATTTATTTTCATCTCCTAACACTTCGGAGTGCTCTCCGGTGGTCTACAATACAATTGAATTACATCAATCATTTACAAAAGCTACCAATAAATGCATGATGATCGGTAATAACAGTACATGCGAAAAATCCTCTTCAATATTTAAGACGTAATGCGTTTCCGAAGGCGGCTCAGTTGTCACAATCATCGTATCGGCTTTTTTCTTTCGGTGTCTCAGTCCTGTGCTGAGATCGCTGAAACCCAAGGAAGGATGAGCGTGCGGGGTTCCAGCCTCACTGTCATTATCGAAGAATTCAGCACCGTCTTCGTCCGTTTCATGATCCGCCGGCTCTTCCACATGGGAAGTGTCACTGTCTGATTTATCGGAAACACTTCTGCTCCTGTTTTCTTCCAAATCGGACGCGCACCATTCTATTAGGCACCCCAAAATATAAAGTATTCAAAACTACTCACAAAAAGAAACGGGCAGTTTGCGCCCAAGGAATTTATTGACGTTCATAACTAATAGCATGTCATTAATACACTGATGTTGTTTTTACCTGTTTCATTCTCGGTTTCGTTGGACATTTTATCGTCCAGTACGTCGCTAGATCGAGGGGACCTCACTAATAACGATGAGCAACTAGAAAGGAATAATTAAATAAATAATTAATTAATTAAACTATAATCATTTGATTATAAATGTTAGTTTAAAATGTGACAATTTCCTACTGTTGTTGAAGTAATAGACCCCTATGAATAAAATACCAATGACTATTATTTATATTATTATTATTATATTATTATGCACAGCACCCCTTATCGCCCCTACCACTAGATCGTCTTCGATGGAGATAGAGAACTTTGTTATTAATTGTAAATACTAACACTCAATGCTAATGCAGTGAAACAAGAAACATGTCATTTACTAGTAGCCCTAAAGATAATGGTAAATTCATGGAGAGATATTTATATTGAAAACAAAGGTTGACTTGACTAGTGAGTGTGAGTATTATGATTTTTCATTTGGATCGATAATAAATTTTTCACAGATGACTGACCAGTTTACAGTATTCCAATTATTTCAAGCAACCATTAAATGGTTAATTTCAAACGAAGTTAAATACCCTGACAAGTAATACAATATGCTAAAGAGAATCATTCGAATGTTGGATCTGAGTTAGGGATGTGACTAAAAACCAAACAGTATTAAACTACTTTGACGTCTGTAGACGTCGCTTGGTTCCGGTTTTATTTCGAATGTAGTAAACGATTTGATTCACTGCAAGGAATTGCTACCGTACCGAGTCCCTACACAGGTGTTAATGCTTATTTTGAAGCCTGAACTTGGACAATTGGACAATTTAAAAATATTTGAAATTTCGAAAAAGTTTACCACAAGAATTAAATTATGGCTTCCAAAACTTGTTATCTTGTAAGAAAACAGCTGGAATGGGTATTAACTACAAGTTGAAATAACTTTGATGGCAAAATAAAATAGATAATGAAATGACCGTTACATTTGTCATTTTCAGATAGGTAGGTACAAAAGAAATATTAAGCCCAACATACCGGCAACACGCGATGCATTTTACAAGGACGATTTTTAGGAAAGGCATGGCCGGTGCTAGGTAGGTGCTAGGTATAATGGGAATTACTTCTATAAGTTACAAATTTTGGAGTTAATTTAAGAAATTCCGAATTTCAGACTGAAGTGGGACTATCAATCAAAACACAAAGAATGTAAAGTAACTAATTAACAGAAATTTTGAATGAGATTCCGAATTAATAGTCAGAGAATGAATCTCTGCGAACTGACTGCCTGTGATTTGTAATTTTTTGCTAAAATTCAGCATTACCTACCTATTATTGGTATCTAGTAGCCGAGTCAAGGATAGTTGGGGTTTTTTCGCGGGGTTGGAGTTGTCATGTCAGCAGTCAGTGGACCATGAAGGAGAAAGTCTTACTTTCTTTATTTCTCTGAATGCAGTAAACCGAAGAAATTTGTACTATAATAGAAAGTGCTCAGCTAGCACATAGACGACCCGTTGACAGTTATGACAAGTTTCGCCAATAAAAATGTTAAAAAATGAATAAAATAAACCCTTTGTACCTATATTATTTGCTGCAGAGCATATACCTTATCCCTAGAGTGTAGATATCTGACTAACAATAAGTTTTATGGTTGTGTGTAGTTATTGTGAGTGGGCGAGTAATAGGTAGAAGAAAGTGGTAATCCATAAGGTGAAAGAAAGCAAACTGACACAGGTGCACTGCACAACTAAAGAGGAGAAATAATGTAATTATTACGGAGTAGTTGCTCATTTATTCTGAATGAAAATACCCGAGTTTTAGAGTTGGGAACTGGTGGAGGGCCAAAATAGGTGAAAGTTGGCGTTCCAAGGAGCAACAAGAGAATGAAAGAGTTGTCTATTAGTCTGAGACGATCTCGTCTATGTCAATTATTCATCAAGATTTGCCACATTATATTTTTGATGTGGTATATGCGCCGAAGTTATAAAAAGAACCGACCAAACCTTCGACATTTCGATTCGTAGGATAAGAAAAGGTTTATGTATCTATACTGTATATTATTTATAAGAAATCCAAAAATAAATTATATTATGTCAGATGTTCTCAACACGTTTCCACTTTCCTGGAAAATAATTCTCGGAACATACTGCTCGAGTTGCCGTTAGTGAAAGCATTACCAAAGGGTAACTTACGACACTCCTAGAGACCAATCTTCACCAATCCCAACTCTGAGTTTCTTGTTTTCTTTTCACTCAATAAAATTGAAAGACATCCTCTCTAACGACAATCCAGAGAAGTGCCAAAAGAAGGAGGACAAGGTTGCTCAATAATCCTACTTGTAGTTTTATTAGTAAATTATGCACAAACTGATAAAACGACAAATTACGTTGCTGCCTATGTAAACCTATGCAGGGCAACTTGTAATATTATTGTGAACCAAAATTGATCGACCTTTTTTCTTACCTGATTGCTTTGAAAGACTCATTCTATTCATGTCTACTAGAATTACCTAATGACATGAAAACGTCGATACAATAGTACATGAAATATTGCACACAAGGATATGGCATGCCCTGCACGGTCCCGCACAAAAACCGGGAGGCAGAAGAGGCGAAGCTAAAATTGCGATATTAGTATATGCACATGTATGAACATTTATTATAGGCACTGACTAATATTACCAGCCTAAGTGCACTTTACTTACTCTGCATATTTGCTAATAATCCCCATCACCCACACTCTTACATGCATTTCAATCTCAACTCCATAAAGCTTAATGGTGTTGCTGGGGGAAAGCAAATTCAGACACTCTATTAAATAGTAAGGTGGTATGGTAGGTACTGCAGATATGCTATGAGAATAATATGAGAATCTATCAGGCATTACAAAACTAAACCAACTTCATATCAAATAGTATCAGCCATGGAGTTAGAAAAGAAAATATACAGATACAAAGTACACGAAGGAAGCATGCTGAAATTTTAATAGCAATTTGAATTTTATTTACATTTCGGGAAACCCTTTAGTTTCTTGTCCGTTTATACGTGTGGAGACCGCTTTCTCTATGCATAACAATGTCAAATATGTTGACAAAGCAAAATTACGGGTATGACAATAATTTCACAGTAGTAACTTTTTTCAGTTGGGTGAAAGTGCTATGCAGGTGAATCTACGATATATGCTGATACCTATCTGTGTGTGATGCGTGATGAAAAAAGGAATAAATAGAGAATAATAAAATAACTAACGTTAAGGCCAATTCGAGTCCGTCCATCCAACACTTTCCCTGGTCGGCTGAAGGAGCTCTGCAAATAAGGTAAGTTGTTGGCAACGGCTGGACAACGGCGCCAATGGTTTCCCCGCCTGGACCTTTTGTTGCCCAAATAGACTGTTCAAGTGGATGAAACACTTTAAAGCAAAAGCCATCCTTCTTCGACGGTCTTTCAATCACTTTGCAGCAATGAAGTAGAACTGTGGCCACCCAATGGCTGCTCTGCTCAACACAAAAAATCAATCCCCCAGTGTAATTATCATTATGCATTGCGATTGCCATTGCGATTGCGAGGACAACATCTTATGTAGGTACCTCGCCTTAAGATATGATATCCCAGATAACTTCCTTTCTTGGCAAAACATAACTACTACTACTATTTACCTGTACTCTCCACTTCTGTGTTCTACTTACTTACTTCTGCACACGAATTCCCTCTCGCCTATTAAATTATTTCACAGCTTACTCTTTTCAATTCTGCACACAGGCTAATGGTTACTTTTTGCGTAGCCCGTCCATTATCAACTATGTAGGGAATAATGGCACGACAGGATGCTCTAAATGTGTTTGTGGCTTCTTACACCAATATCTCTTCTTCTTTATGTATCATTCTTGTCTGACGTGTCACGACAACCTTGTACACTCCATAAATATTTAAAATAACCCGATCAATAACTGGAAGTGGATTACACTATATCTTAACAATATCTAAGTACTTGCACAACACTGCAAAACTTTTCTAGTTCCTTCTGTCTAAAATGCTCCACAAATAAATAAAATTGGATCGGATATCTCCTACCATGTAATAACTGCACCTAATACTAATTATATATCATTATTCCTTATTGTTACAAAAATAATAATATATTTCGTGTGTCATCTTCCATCTTTGTAGTATTTCATTGGCTTAACTAGTCTGGACATTTGGATATGGTAGAAAATTCAAAGATGTAGAGTATTTAAAGTTTTTTAGCATGTCATTATAGTACCTAAAAAGCTGTAGTACGTGTGAATGGGAATGTATATCTATAAAACTCAGAGTTAATGGTAATTCAGTAGTGCCAACGCAAGCTAGTATTTATTTTATGAGAAGCTTGCGTGGTGAGAGTGAGAATTAAAGCTAAAAATTGAGACACTAACTCTTCCCTTAATGCTTCTCACTACACTTTTGTGCTTAGGAATCCTCGGGTTGTCTGTACTCCTTATTGTTATTGGTTACTGACGAAGGACTTTGAAAAACTGCTTGTCTTTGTCATTAGAAAAAGTTTTGCTCTTATTTTCTATCTTCTTAGTTTTGTAATTTGTCGAGCATCTCAACTCTGGATTCTAGTTTTAAGTAACACGAAAGAGGTAATCTTACTTACTTTTACTTTGTTAGATTTGTACAAGAAAAATAATCCGGGCTTGAGAACTCCCCACAGCTTTGTCCATCCCTTCAGTTTGCCTCGAACTTTTAGTGCACCGGAAAGAATGATAATTGACGGATCATTAAGTGCTGTAGAGAGCTCCTGTGCAACTCGTTGTTTCTCCCGTCGATAATTCTTTCGCTGAACTTTATACGGCAACTCCTATAACATTACAACATATACATGTAGGTATATTATATAGTAATATATTGCAAAAACTTGCAAATACTAATATAATGACTGCTGTCTCCAATTCAGCAACTTCGCTAATTTCATTTTAGTAATGGTACTAATTTCCAACAAAACTATTTAACCAACAATACTTACCCATCTACTCATAATTAAAATTACTTTACTAACTAAATCATGAATAAATGAATGCTAAGTAAATACACTGCAATATTTCTTTTCTTACTTTCTATATAAATTTAGATCTAATAACACAATAGAGAATCAAGAACATTTATTTTGTCCCGTGTCCTTTCACTAAGCTTTCTCCAAAACTTTCCTCCAAATTATTTTCTAAAATTTTCCTACTTCAATTACTATAGTTCAAGCGAAAATATAAATAGCAACAATCAGTTTTTGCATAATAGTTATCACGAACTTTAAGCTTCCATTCAAATTTGCATTCAATGCTACACACTGTATCTTCCAAACTATTTTACTGCTACAAAGAAGCTATATTATATATTTTATAGTTTTTTCAAGTTTACGAGTATTTCCTATTTATCAATTAAAAGCCTAGGTACTGAGCAATCTTTACATTTATCGGAAAATTTACCTTAACTAATCCAAAATAGTGAATGGGGAAATTGGAATATTGCTATTTTACCAGGAAATCAAAACTTTTAGCATTTTTTTTATTTTATTTAATATTTAGCCCTATATACGGGAAGGCAGTTTTGTTATTGCAAAAGTAGTAGACTGTAAAGAATTATAATTGCAAATTTACTTACTTTTTCTTCAGGTTCCTCTCCAAGGAAAGATCCTGAAATATTTTACAAAATACGGTTATTTGCAGCCTTAAACAAAATTAGTTCATTGGTTTTATGTGAATAAATTTTGCAATTACGTAGCATGTGCAGCATTTTACAGACGTGTTTTAACCATGGCTAGTGTGCGTCGCATTAGCTTTGCAGTTACCAACTCACGTTTGACATTTTCAAACCCATTTCATTTATAAGCCCAACAGTAATTCACAACACACGGCATACTAAAAACTATGAAATGGCTACCCTAATCTCTTAGTTTAACTCTGATTTACGTCTATGCCTACTGAAGCGGACATTTTACTTATGCGTAAAATATTTTTTACTAACAACACGATGAAAAAAGCTACAGTACGGTTACTACCAGTCTGATATAAATGACAATTTGAGGTCTTAATTTATGTTTATTTTATGGGGAATATCAGCGTACAGATGTGTGAAGTCTGTCTCGACTACAATACTGCAACTACTCTACACTTTATTTACATATACACTCAAATTACATTTCACTTTTGGACTAGATTTCATTTATTTATAATTTCATGGTTCAGGCAGTCGGATTTTCTTATAAGATTGGGTTTGCTAAAAATACACATATATTAGTATTGTTCTTACCAGGTGAATGAGGACTTTTATTTAGCGATTCAGATGACCCATTATGAGCTTGGGATTTAGGCACCACAACATGCAGACTTGGCTTTCGTTTTAATTCTGTGGAAACCCCATAAAAACTTTATAGTTACAAAACAGATTCCTCTGTCCCTTGACCTCTTATTGTCACGGTCCATGGCATTAAATAATTACCTATTGGTGCCTACTATTCAAAAACATATTAAACACAGGACACAATATTAGACTCCATAGACAGAGTGGCATGATTAGTAGAAGAATGGAATGGGCATGAAGAACGGTCCTTAGGCACTTATTGAAAGTTGTCTCAAGCGTCCCCAATTTGTACTTAGTTATGCTATGATACGAGTCTACAAACTCTTTTCCATCATTACTCCAACTTTTACTATTTATGCACGCTGATGATTCGAGAACTTGATCTTTACCTAACCATGAAGATGAAAACCAAGCAATTACGTAAATTATGAGCTATGTAAACAATCGTCCTGGAGCAAATGCATATTTTGTTACTCATCAGTTTTCTATCTTGACTATTTTTTCATTCCATGCAATGATCCTCTAGAGTCACTTCATCAGATGAAGTCATCTTTTGCTGAATAGATATCTAGGATAATGATGCTAATTGCATTGCCAATTTATGTAATTACGTGCGTGGACGGGTCTATCTTCTCTACAGTCTAGCAAATGACAGAACCTACCACATATACCTCCTCATGAAAAATCTGAATTAGGCAAATCGCAATTAGAGTCCAGAAATAGAAATTGCCAGAAAAATCGCGAGCTATATAATTTTAATTTCACTGGAACAATTCAGAATATCTCGGTTCCATGGTCATCAGTCTAATACTCTAATGCTTAGAATGCTACTACACAGATATAAATAGCTTGAAGAGATTGGAATTAGCAAATAACTACACGTGTCCCCTTTTCAATTAATCTAATTAGCAGTCGTGTGAATTTCCAGAGTTTTAGAAAAGGTTACACTTATTACAAAGGTTTACACAGACAAAGGTCTAGATAGGAATTCTTGAGTTGAATCTGAAAACAATGGGTAAAGAGAAGGACGAGATAATATTGTGCTCCTTGAAATTGAGTTACTACATGGAACCCTGAGGTATAACTAAAAATAGGTTCGTTCAGAACAGGTAACATGCTGTTATTATTATATCCTGGTGAATTACCCGGATATAGAAAAAGTATTTTGACATAGACAAGAGTAAAGACAAACCTGAATGTCTTGTTGTAGTTGAAATGGCAGGAGTTGTAGAGGAGCTACTGTAAGTTGAAGACGTAGGCGTAGGGATTGCATTTGAAGAACTTGGCGTTCTGAAGGCAGCCAACATTTCTGAGGCTTCTTGAGGAGAATGTGAATGAGAAATGCTAGTTTTAGGAGTAGACTTTGTCGACGACGGAATGTTGACTGGTTCTGACATTGTCGTTAAGTTTTAGTTAAATCGGCGACGCAAACTACTTCTAATTAAATTAAATATTTTTATATTATTAGTTATGACTTTTTCATTAAAAAGGCATTATTACTAAAATGTAATACATACTTGAAGGATTTAGTAAGTATTTATGTTAATATTCTCAATGCTGGGTTTTATTTATATCCTGTAGTAGTGTTATTAGTTGAAATTGCGACTTGTAAGTAAAAACATCGTGTGATAAGAAGGTACCAAGATGATTTATCATTTATTTATATAGCTTGCGTTTATGAGTTTAGAGTGCTATTAGGTAGTTACTGTAATATAACTGTTGTAGGAGGATGATTAAATTTGCTCGACGAAGAATCAATTTATTGAGTAGGTACTAGTATTGAGAAGTTGAGAAATATTTCCATGCGAATTTATTAATACTGTAGATAATAATATTATATCTTACTACGATTTTCGGATGTATGGACAGCATAGTTTATATAGATTGCTCGAGAAAGGAATGAAAAACTTTTCTAGTCACATCACATCACACAACGTCTTCACATCACCAACCAACCACAGATACAAGAGTCAGAAAGAACGCTTGAATGCCCTACTGGAACTTTCTCCGGGTAAAATTCATGATGCTCTTTGCCAATAAGCAGGAGTGCAGTCCCAGCTACAGTCAGTCGGGCAACTCAATACGATTTAATAGCATTAGATAGAGATACAAACTTATTGTTGTCAGTTTTCTTTTTTCAAGGGATTTTTATGTTCTTATTTCTTTGCAGTTCTTAGATTGTTCCTACGTACGTTTAAGTGCATATTACAGTAATGTCATAGGTCAGAACGAATGTAAAAGTAGGATGTTATCAGTCCGACGGACAGGAGTGGAGGTACTGAGTTCAAGTCTTGAACAGAATTAAATATCTTGTGTCGGTCGGGTTTGGCTTTAGTTGGATGGTATAGATTTTATGGTTATGCTGTCTTATAAATTCGGTATAATATACGACTTGGCATTATATATAAGTCTTCGAATAGCTAGGCGGATAATGTTGTGCCTACGTCGGATACGAAAAGTTTCTTTAATAAGTACGTTCGACTAAGATTACTATTTATAATTATAATGTATCTGTCTGTTTCGGTTAGTATTTACGTCTATTTTCAGTAGAGGCACAAAGTATTTTGAGTCCAAGATGATTATAGCCACAAAGTCTCTGAAAGGCAATTACGTGAGTGAGTAAAAGAAACTGATTGCTTCGTAATGTAAATGCACTGCTGGAGTCAGATCTAGCAAACTTGTTTGATTTGATGCTATTTATTCAGTTCGGGTCAATACATTGTGTTTCTAAGTGACAACTGAAAACCAGAGCACCGTTGTCTGTGTAGTGGCTGCCTGGAGAGTTTGTCCGTCACTTTCGTCTAGTAGTAGTCGAACATTGCTGATTCGTCAAGATGAGTTCCCTAGTAAATAGTAATACACCAATACCGATAAACTCTATAATTTACGTACCATGAGTTCCACACACATGCAAATAAAACAAACCTTTACTACAACCTTAATCCCCGAGTCGGGCGTATTTAATTATAATAACTTCAGTTAAAGCACACTATCCCAACTAAGTAAACCTCATTTGTCTCAACCTACATACAGTTTTGCAATGCTCTTTCTTTAATTTTGCACGTAATGGCCATCACGTAAGTATACTTATGGCTAACACTACATGCATCCATACTTCTACGCGATTCGACGAATCTCCTATCTATTAACACTACCTACTGCTATTTCTACTATAATCGGTCGATACAATACAATAGAAGCTATCAAGTGCCAACGTGTCTCTTAGTAGTCTCTCATTTCCTCCTGCAGACCACGTTCGTCAATACACTTCAAAACTTCAATAGGGCTCTAGTTCTCATTTTTATTGTATAGTGTGCAGTCTGTACCGTATAAATGTATTGGGTGGTGGAGGTGTGTACATTCTGCCTAAGACCGGTAAGCAGTTTAAAAATTCATGAAGAGACTTTTTGTCTTCTTTCGTGACTTCTGTCATTGTCTACGATGCATTCGATACAACTCCTATAATTTAAACAGCCACTGCATGATATACAACACATAATATCTGTACATAATTATCATCCTATTCAAGATCAGGTCTTCATTCCTTTACTTTTACAATACAAGCGTTTTGACCTTGGCTGATTTTGATATTTAATAAATGATCAACTAAAGTTTCAAAATTTTACATGGGGATGTGTCAATATCGCTGCAAAATCCATTTATTTGATCTTCACTTTAATCTACATAAAATCTTAATTTACTATACTACATACATATATTC
>JABASH010004280.1:0-14413 GCA_019776445.1 Tomocerus maximus | reverse complement strand
ATTTATGCAATTCTGTGATAAGATAGGTGTCCAGTTTTTGTTAGTTACATAGCAACATCCCCAATCAGTGGTATAAAACGTAAAACGGTTTTTAAGCATACACCATTCCCTTAAGAAAGCCAACGATACGGCTCTTTGCAATCCCTACAGGTCATCCCTACAGTTGACACTTACGAGCTGTAGGTATGTATCTCACATTGGTGATGATTTCCATGTATGTGGCTGTACTTCCAATACAAAAAAAATAAATCAGGGATATGTACTTACAGTTCGCAAGTTTTCTTGAAACTGGACTGAATATCTTAGCTGCTCAGTCAGACAAAGGCAGACAGTTGCAATTATGTAATAGCGGTCATTAATAAGTATGAATTAAAATAATTGAGATAAGAAGCTATTTTTCTAATGTTTGATATACTTATGGTGAGCATATATACTCGAAAATTGCTATATTATAACAAATCGACTAATCTGCAGTACACAGTACATACTTATCAACTATTTACTTTCCATCTAGCATAAAACCCTTGAAAATTTATGTCGAGTTCATTTTATATCAAATATTTTAAGGGATTACAAATTACCATGATTGATATTAAATCCAGAATTATCTGTCTGCCTTGCCCTACTAAAACTGTTACCCAGTTTCCAATCAAGTTTCCGCTATATATACCTCGAACAAAGTTCTGTAATTAGTCAGCAAAATCTGCAAAACTTCATTTAGCTATTCCAAAAACCTCCACCCAAATTCCAAAATGATGAAAATCATCTGCTTAGCAATTTTCGTGGCTTGTGCCTCAGCCCTCAGCCCAAGCATCCAAGGGAAATTTGTGTCCATTAGCAAAGCTACCCGTGGTGCAGTCCCAATCACCCTTTGCTGTACGTATTTTCAAATACTCCAAACATTTCATCATACCTTTTATTAGTAAAGAAATTAAATACAATTCGAGATATTCTTTTCTGTATGATAATTGTGATAAACTATTGAAACAACAACTAATTTTATTTTCTTAGCTGGTGAAGCCGGATCAGGAACGGCTCATGAACTTCGTGTTAGTGGCTGTGACGGAGCTGGATGTGTTGTCGTTCCTGGAACAGTAACAGCCTTCGAAGGAGACTTCACCCCATGTAACAATCAATATAATATATTTCTCACAATTTATGGGTGTTTATACATACGTATAGTGTAATAATTTACTAATTGGTGCATCTAAATCAATTTAGCTGTCGCTGCCGCTGCCGCCCAGTTCACCGCAAATGCCGTCGTCGCCGGCATTCCCATCCCAGTTGCTGATGGACCACTTGGAGCTTTGAATGCTGGAACCATGTACAGAGTTACACAAGACATTAACATCAGCGATGCTTTGGTTGGAGTAAGTGCATTTTTTACCGCATTCAACTGATTCCATAATAGTACTACTACTAAACTATGAGAATACTAAACGGTATATGATTTTAATTACAGCTAACCCCCATCATCCGTATTCAAGTGACCGGTGACGGAGACGCAAGAATCGTCTGTATTGAAACTCGCGTAACAATAGGAAACGGACAATAAATATTTTTTTATGTAAACCATAAAGAATACTCAGCGTACACATTTTCAATAAATATCAATGTTTTAACACTGCAACTCCTGTAAAACTCGTCACATTGTTTTATGCTCCACCATTTTAATCATAATTTAATCACAAACATTACATAGAATTAACTATTGGTAACTTATTTCATTTAGAATTTATAGATTTGAATAAATATATACTCGCGTAAGCACGTACAAGGAGGCAACTGCCTTTATAGTACAAGGAACCGCTTAGAATAAAATGATACAAAAGTTCATATTACACTTAGCATTACCATTCATCGTAGTCCGTAAACTTCAGCTTCTAGTTAAGTTATGATTGATTTAACTTAAATAGTAAATTACATGCATGACAGGTCGTTTACCTTAAAACATAATAAAAAACATTGTGTTACATTCTGATTTGTAGAAAACATTGTATGATCGGTCAGTCGCTTTATGGGTTTACATAAATACTAGTCAAGTCAAAGATTTGAATTTTACATCCAAGATTAGTTTACATAAACAATAAGAAAAATAAATTGTAAATTAAGGTATAACATTCCTAAACATCCTCCCCCCGTTTGAATATCATAGATTTCAATCTAAAACAAAAATATTGTAAATGCAATCATCGAATCTAAAACATAGTTACATACATCAGTAGTAATAAATAAGAGCTAGACTTTGATTTGAATATCTGTCAATAAGCTCCAACTCTTTTTATGGCATGAAGCATCCGGGATTTACATAAAGGCAAACGAGAAATGGGTAAAATTAGAAATAATTGTTTGCAAATTGAACAATTGAAAAGAAATTACTACATCATTCAATGAGAATCGTCGGTGGTCTGGTGATTCCCGTGTGGCTGTACTTGCAATACAAATAAAATATATATTACTCAGACATGTGCTTACAGTTCGCATGTTTTCCTGAAACTTGAATTAAATATGTAATATTTGAATCTGTCTTTACTGCTCAGACAAAAGTAGACAGCTGCAATTATGTATTAGTAAGTAGATAATTGAGATAAGAAGGCATTTTTCTAACATTTGCTGTACTTATTATGATTATGGTGAGTGTGTACTCGAAAGTTAAATTGCCATATACTATATATACCAAATCGACTAATCTGCAACTACAGTGCTTACTTAACAAGTCTATATATACTTTCCATCTAGCACAATAAACCTCTTGAAAATTTATGTCGAGTGCATTATATCAAATATTTTAAGGGATTACAATGATTGATATTGGATCCAGATTAATCTGTCTGCCTTGCCCTATTAAAACTGTTACCCATGCAGTTTCCAATCAAGTAACAGGTATAAATACCTCGCAAAAATTTCTGTATCATTAGTCTGCAAAATTTGCTTATTCAGTTCATTTAGCTATTCCAAAAACATCCCCAACCTCCAAAATGATGAAAATCGTCTGCTTAGCACTTTTCGTGGTTTGTGCCTCAGCCCTCAGCCCAGCCATCCAAGGGAAATTTGTCTCCATTAGCAAGGCTTCCCGTGGTGCAGTCCCAGTCACCCCTTGCTGTAAATTTTTTCAAATTCTAAATTTTACTAATTGTATAAGCTATTTCTATTTTCAGACTTCCAAATACTTTTATCATACTTTTCATTAGTACCCAGTGAACAAATACAATCCGAGCTTTTCTGCATGATAATTCTGATGAAGTATTGAAATAATAACAATTTTATTTCTTTAGCTGGTGATGCTGGATCTGGAACTGCTCATGAACTTCGTATTAGTGGCTGTGAAGGAGCTGGATGTGTTGTCAATCCTGGAACAGACACAACTGTTGAAGGAGACTTCACCCCATGTAACAATCAATATAAGATTTCTCACAATTGAGTTTTTTATATACATAGTGTAATAATTTACTAATTGGTGCATTTAAATCAATTCAGCTGTCGCTGCCGCTGCCGCCCAGTTCACCGCAGTTGCCGTCGTCGCCGGCATTCCCATCCCAGTTGCTGATGGACCACTTGGAGCTTTGAATGCTGGAACTATGTACAGAGTTACACAAGTTATTTCCGTCAGCGATGCTTTGGTTGGAGTAAGTGCATTTTTTACTGCATTCAACTGATTCCATAATAGTACTACTAAACTAATATTGAGAATACTTAATGGTGTAAATTATTTTAATTACAGCTAACCCCCATCATCCGTATCGAAGTGACCGGTGACGTAAGCGCAAGAATCGTCTGTGTTGAAACTCGCGTAACAATCGGAAATTAAATATTTTTTATGTAAACCAACGACAATACCCACCGTACACATTTTCAATAAACATCAATGTTTTAACACCGCAACCTGCAACTCCTGTAAAACTCCTTGCTATTTTTATTATCCACCATTGTAATCATAATTTAATCACAACATAACATAGTGCTAACTATTAGTAACCTATTTCATTTAGAATTCATATATAATATTATGAGACTGGTTTAACACTAAAATTAACATGTATTATACTTGCAAAAGCCAATGTGAATGGGCAGTTTCGTTTCACTACTTTTATATCATTTTTATCGTGTCCAATATAATTCCTATAAAAATATTTCCTGATCTACTAACCAGAAAACAAAAAAACATGATAACAAAATCTGGTACAGAACAGAACACACCACTCTATGAATTCCCCTTTTTCAAATTTGAATGGCAATAGTGTCTAGTGCTTAGTAAACACTTATTTTGGTAAAGAGTTTTAGCGATACGACTCGTGGTTCTAGATATTTTAGGATGATGGAAAAACAAGAGCACATACTGATGCAAGCTATGTATATATAGTACATAGTACCTATATGAGGGTAGATGTGTAGAATCTATATATAGAACGATATAACTATCTACAGTATTTATAACTCTTTGCTAGTATGAATGTGTGGAAATTGTATAATAATCCTTAATGATCGTTACCATATTATATCAGCGATAAAAAACATTTTGGGGATCAACAAGTTTTTATTTAGTCACTGATTAACATTGAAACAAAATGTGGGTTATGATATGATGTTTATGACCATAAGATTAGAAGGATTAGAGAAGCTATATATACTTTTTATTGATAATTAATGCTAAACTGTTAGTTCTTCAGATCTTTAACACTGTTTCTAGGCTCCTGGAATAAGGTAATTTGATAGAGGAATATGGGATATCCATCCAGGTGTGTAGGACAGAAGTATTGGAGTAATGGGTTTATAGCCCTCTTGCTCTGATTCATCGGTGGTAGCAGGAGGTTCTTCGGCAGAGCAGTCTTTTGGAGGATTTTCAACACTGGAAGGATGATTACAGTTTGAAATACTGTCGTCGTAAATTGTTCCTGGAGGGCATCTGAACTCATATTTGGCCAAAACATTGGACCCATCAGGATTTGGATGAGACGCACACCTGTAAAACTTACGACAGTCCAAAATGTCTCCAAAAAATCCTTCTTCTTCGCAAGGCTCATTATTACGGAGACGATTACCTACACGGAAATTACATTTTTATGAATTTTTGATTGAGCAAAATATTGTTAGTGTATTACTTACAGTTACAGTGTTTCAAATTTAATGGTAGTATTTAGTAACCAAATTGCAAAATTAAACTCACCTAATTTTGCATGAACATTAGCAGCGAAGAATGCAGCCAATACGATGAACAAAGATATCTTCCCTAATAACAGCAAAATATTGACAATTAATAAAATTATTTCACGCTAAATACTTTCAATATTGATATATAAAATATAAATTCGACAAAATTATGATTTTAGGAAAAATGCTTTTAAATTTCTTTTTTGTGACTTACACATGTCTGATGAATTTTCGCAAGGGCACACTGGAATATAGAGACGATTGTCTTAGATGATTCTTCAATGACAAGTATTTTCCTTAAGAAGACCTAAAGTGAACTGAATCCCAAATGAACGAAAATTTTAATTAAATGTGATTCTATTTATTTTTTGTCATTTATACTTTTTCGACCTGGACAATGGCCAGGGTAGGGTAGTTAACAAATTCTCAGAATCTGTTAGAAAGAACTGGACTATTTTTGCATCTCGCCTACCTGTAACGGATAACATGACATTTAATTAAAGGAAGATGATAAGCTGTCTTGATACCTGACACTGACATGAGGGTGTCTGGCAATTATTGCTATAATGATATCCGTGCTTGCATTAATTTAGTTGTCAGGTGACTTGTCGCCTTTAGATCAGTTACAGATATCGTGGAATTTGTTTCATTGTGCACTACTTACATGATGCTATAAAAGCACCTGCAGATAGTAGCTACTACTACTTATAATTTTACCCTATGTACTATCTACCATATACATTGAGTTGAAATGTTGTTGATCAATTAATTTGATTTGTTATATTTGCATATTAGAATGGATGTGTGTACTCAGGTATAAATGATGGGATAGGATCGCTAGGGTTGGAAGCTTAGAAAGCTGGAAAATAGGTACATAGAGGAAAATATGATACAATTAAATTTTATACCATTTTATATTATCAGATTAACAGACTGTAGAAAAGGTCTTAGTTTTATATTTATTTCTGAATTTTCCAAAATCCCCAATAGGACAGACTGATTTTCATGTTTAGGATGCTTATGATGATACAAATATGATGATGACTGAGTGAAGAAGATAAATATAAAGATGACAACTTATTCGTTACACGAAAGGGTGTTACTTTGTTACAGGCTATGATAATCACATCGTAGATCATTGCAATAATCATCAGAATCGTAGAAAAGTTTTTGGTTTTCAGAAAGATTTATTACAGAGTCCAAATAAAAATCAAATAATAAAGAAATATATGCAATTCATACAAATAAGTAGCAGCAATAGCACTCGTTTTGAAAATTGTAATACTTTTGGGATAATAGCGCATTAAATTTTGATTCAAACGTAATTAAGAAAATGTGTACCATGGACGTATCTTAAACTTGGGACAGCAATAGCGTTGGTGTAAAATAACGGATTATTTTGAAGGTTAATGATTCTGCTGTCGGCTGGTGGTGGTGGTGGTGGCTGTTGTGGATCTTCTTCTTGTGGAGGTTCTGGAAGAACCGGACGTTGGCATTCCCCTGGTCGATTTGGGACCAAATCATAATGATTGCATGTAGAAATACTTTCGTCAAAAATTGTTCCAGCTGGACAATTGAATTCATGTTTGCTGATGTAAGTCACTCCCTGGATGTTTGTTTCATGCTCAGCACATCGGTAAAACTTTGTGCAATCCTGACTATCTCTGAAAAATCCAGGTTCTCCACAAGGCTCGTCACCTCTTAAACGCCTTCCTGTAAAATCAGTGAAAAATAAATCAGAGATTTTTTAGAAATGTTATCTTGTGACAAGTTAGAACAAGACAAGAGGCAATTACAACTGCATAATAAATAAGGAGAGTAATTATACCTACCTCTGAACAGAGCATTACAAGACAGTAATGTAAGTGCTGCGACAAAAATGACACTTGGGACGTTCTCTGTAAGGAAATATAAAAATGAGATAAATCGTGACAATTAGAATGATGTATTGATTTACAAGATTTCACACTTACTCATGTTGATTGGGAAATTTCTGTTCGCTTGTAAATCAGTGGAGTAGTTCAAAGGAAGGAGAAATGCTACCAAACCAGTCTCTCAGAAAAGTTCAAGATCGACACTGAGCTTCACTGGAACAAGAGCAAGGATTGAATTAAATACTTTCTGGAGACCTTGACAATTTCGATGCAAATCGCTCAGACTTTTATCAGGCCGTACCGGTTTGACTTAATTTAATAGCTATGAGTGAACATAGAAGTGGGCTTACTTCAGAAACTCGGACCACCTCCAATTAGATCTGTTCTATTTGGCTACTGTCTGATAGCCAGCAGTTACATTCTTTTCCAACATAATTAATTGGGCTTTATCCAAGCACGATGTAAATAAGATTCGCGAAACATAATAAGGGCGGAAAACACGGCAAAAAATAAGATACAGTGAAGGCCTATTGCAAAAATATGTTATGGACATATTTATGCAGACAGTAGAGATATGTACAACCCGACTTGTTTTACAAATAATGAGTCGCAGGTGTGTACAACCAAAATAATAGGTCGGTAGTTCTCAATAATATAGTATAAACCCAAAAGGAACATATAATTATAAATCCTAAGAATGTTCTGTGTACCTATAATCCTACCAAATCAGTAAAAAGACATAAACGTAAGTCCGCCGAGACCATGCTCAAATCAAGGCTTATCATTGTCATTATTTTCAATAAACAATCGCTATTAGGCATCAACTGTAATATATGCAGTGCATAATTATAGAAATTATAGATCTTCCTCTATTTGGAACATCCCCATAATTTTACTAAATAGTTACATTTTTATACCACATTTTTCAATGATTCAATTCTAAGTGTAATTCTTGATACCTTGAATGTATAAAAATCCAATATAATTCATTAGACATTTGATTTTTAGGAATTATCTACCCTACATGATCAATTAATGTTGGAGATATCATTAAAGTAATATTTATTGTTGTTATTCCACATGCCTACGAGCAAAATGCAATTTCAATTAATTTGATTCACTGCTCTTCATTTCTTCCTCACACAATACCTCACTGACAGCTAACAATAATATTAATCTCATCAGACTCTTCACAATCGCACTCATCGCACTCGTAACTATCTACCTTAATATACATTTTAATATATATTCAGGATGTTAAACATTTTACATTTTTAATGTAAGTATTAAACCGCTAGCTACTTAAGAGCTCATAAGTACTACTTCTTTTACCAGGGAATGTACATGCAATCACTATACTCTTTTAAGCTTGGATCTGTTTGGTTATTAATTGCCTCAGCATTTAACAGATTTGTAATTTTGAACTTCACTAGATATGCATAAGGCAATTTACATTTTTATAGTAAATACTCCGCCCTTACGTATACCTGTCCCCTAATTTAAATCTAATTTGGGTGAAACATTGTCAACATTACCCAATTACCCAGAGGATTCTGATCCGGATTCTAAGTACAATGTCCTTGGAATAAAAATATTATAGCTTAAGCTGTTTGTCGTATTTCTTTGATATCTTTACTTTTTAACTCATTTTAATGATGCCAAACATACAGTAAATACAAAGATGGAGATTGTGTATAGGCAGGGTACTTAATTAGGACATGCCATTCCTATATAAACTGCTTTTATCTTCTCCATCTTGCTCGGTTTTTTGTTTTATTTAATTTTATTATTATGCCCCTCACTCACATTCAGGTACTTTCTCACAATATTACGTAGTTATGTTTCCCTTATTGACTTGTTATAAAATAAGTTTTTTATTTTGTTACTGACATGTTATGTGATACGTGTCAGCTTGCATTTACTTCTCTGAGCTGACAATGAGTTCCGATAGATAAATGGAGCTACAAGCATACCATTAAAAAATCGAATATTATTCATTAGGCAATCAATTCCAAGTATTGTTACCTTGAACTTAATTTTTCATATTATCTGTATTATAAAATAGCATATATTAGTACATGCATGTGACGCATGCAAGCTTGCAGTTTTTTTAAATTCTATACTTCCTTGTTAAATAGATGGTTGTGGTTATAAATTGAAGATATAGCAATTAAATATGAAACGTTTTATGGCAAAAATTATGCAAAATTAATAATGCAAATAGTTCAGGAAACTGAATCAGGAAAAATGTCACATAATTTTAATTGGAATAAATCTGATGACCATTTATATAGGTTCGCATTTTTAGTTTATATCTAGCACGCATTAGATTTTCTGCTTTGTGATGTCTGAAGGGTGAAGAGTGAAAGTTGACATCTCAAAAGAGCCGACCTTACATTTTATGCTACTACATTTCAAAGTCAATTACTAAAGAAGAAACTAGTACAAACAGATGTTCCAACTAACCTATCTACAAATTGGGAATAAAAAAGCAGTCATAAATATAATGATACAAAGAAAAAGATCGCTTAAGCCCTCAATCTTTGAGATATGCGTCATTTATGCAATAATTACATAATGATCAGTTTTTACCCCCAAAGTTGATTTTCAAAACGCTTGTAGCCAAAAATCAAGTTCATTGCATGACGCTTTTTCATCTAAGCTCTATACATGGGCTCTATACTCTTTCATATAATTCAGGAGAATAAACAAAACAAATGTTTGATAGATCTCCAGCAGTAGTATTTGTGCAGTAGTATTTCTGAACTACATTTACAAGATTTTCCTGCTTTTTCAATTTGGATTAAGTTTTCAAATCCATATTTATAAAGTACTATATTTGCCATACGGATATGCTGCAATATTGTTGATCATAAATGAAACGTTACACTATGAAATTCACTGTGATGACCAAAACCCTTTTATTGAGTTGAAGGTCGATAATATCAGATGGAACGACAGAAGAGAAACTGCCTATTCATAAAAAACAACCTTGGCTGTTTTAATTTAGTTAATAATATATGGATGTGTATGGAGAATCCTTCATTGTACTGTACTACATATACTATCAAGTTACACAATAAAATTGTATGTTTATATAAGGTCCACGCAGATAGAAAAGTGAATTTGATCTAAGTACATGTTCAAAAGGGATAATTCAATTTTTCAGACTGGGCTTAGTGCTCAAATGTCGAATGGTTTCTGCTGACTGAATGATATCAATTAAAATGATTATAACTATTAGGTAGCTCACAATGTCTGGTCCTGAACTCTTATAATTATATACAAACGAATAGATTTTTAAGGTCATGATGCTATCAGTCAATTACAAATATAGATAGAGGATGATAGAACTCTTCGCTTGTGGCTTGTGGCTCAAACTCGGGATGCTGAGTATGTGAAACCTCATACAGTACTTATATCTGCACCAAAAACAAAACAATAATATATATATAGAGTTTTTTTGCAATTATAAGTGAATTGTGTAACGAATTCATCAGACATTCCCTACTCTGGTAGTTATTACATAAATGTCACCGTTTTAGAAAATAAAGTTCGAAAATGACAGAGTATTTACTCTACACTGGGATATTTCTCACGGCCCTGTTTGTTTACACTTGGTTTATAAGGAAGACAAGATCCGATAAGTTATTAAGTAAAATTAAGGGCCCTCTGATTCTACCACTGCTAGGAAATTTCTTGGCATTTGCAGGACCACAGGAAGGTAAATGACTTTAAGTTGTTAAAATCGATAACAATGCAGGTAAATGATATAAATATGTTGGGTATATATGGTAGATACATTTTACAAACTACTTGGATTATGCGACCGTTATGGAAAGCGATTCAAAACGTACATTGCTGGGAGTTACTTTGTCATGCTCAGTGATCCAGCAGATGTTGAGGTAGCCTTTGTAAAATAAATAAAATGCAAAATATATATTTGTATTTCAAAAGCAATTTTTGTTTTAGAAAATATTGACTTCTCAAGTTAATTTAGAAAAAGGTGTGGACTACGACTTAATCAAACCATGGCTAGGCACCGGACTTTTAACGAGCAAAGGTATGCACAGTAATGTTGAAGTTTATTTCTTGAATCATCAAAATAATACTCTGAATGTTTTGACCAGGGGATAAATGGTTTCGACACAGGAAAATGCTCACACCAACGTTCCACTTCAAAATTCTGGAAGACTTCATGTCCGTTTTCAATGAGCATTCTCTTACCATGGTCAAGATTTTCAGAGAAGAATGCACCAATGGAGTGTTTGATGTTAGTCCGTACATTACTCGATGTACTTTGGACATTATTAGTGGTACTTATTCACTCAAATCTGTGTATATTTCGTAATGAATTGCAATAACTAGAACTAGAAGGCCTTAATTAAATACAGAAACCGCTATGGGAAAGAAAATCAACGCTCAAACGGAAAGGAATTCAGATTATTGTAGCAACGTCATCAAGTAAACTGCTAAAATTAGTGTTTGATCACAAACAAACAATTAAAGTAATAAAATGATAATGTACTCAATATGACTATATGACTGTTGTCGCAATTACAGAATGGGGAAACTTTTGCAGTTACGCTCTCTTACACCTTGGTATCGTCCAGATTTTCTTTGGAATTTGAGTTCTTACGGCAAAGAGCAAATCGAAGTTTTAAAAAAGCTGCATGGCTTTACCGAAAATGTGATATTTTATAACAAATTGACTTATAATTTTATCACTAGCTTGAGATACATTTTTGATATCATATTGATCCTATCAGGTAATCAAAGAACGTAAAACAGAAATTTCCACCAAACAAGCGAGTGTAATAGATTCAAAAAATGATGACGATCCTTTTCAAGGTACCTACTTCGTATTTTTGTTGAGTTATTGCGAATGTTTTTGGCTTTCTTCTATTTTGATAAATATTTCAGGAAAACGAAAGTTGGCATTCATGGATATGCTCTTAGAAGAGCAGAGGAAGAATCCTAACCTTACCGATAAGGATATCAGAGAAGAAACTGATACATTCATGTTTGAGGTAAAACTACAAATTATGCTGTAAATAAAATTTCTGATTTCGAGAAAGTAATTGGAAGAGCATAACATAAGTTCCTAACAATGACAGGGTCACGACACAACTGCAACTAGCTTAAATTTTACGACATTTGTGCTGGGATGCTATCCAGATGTACAGGTAATTTCATATTACAGGATTATTTCGATTTATTACGCATAACATATGTAGTTCAAGAATGAAATCAATTTACACTCATCTAACTTTAAGGCCAAAGTGCACGCTGAACTTGACCAGATATTTGGAAACGATCGAATGCGACCAATAACATCTAAAGATTTGACACAAATGAAATACCTGGAGTGTGTTATTAAGGAGTCTTTAAGGTTGTACCCTAGTGTACCATTTATTGAACGGATTCTAGAGAAAGATGTGACTTTAGGTAAGATTACTAAAATAAAATCCTTTATTAAAACGGAGTGACTGGATTATTTTGTCAATTTTGGGATGATGTTCTATTTCCTATCAAAGATGACGGACAGATTCTGCCGAAGGGAACAACAGCTTTCGTAGTGATTTATAATATGCATAGAAGTGCCGAAACTTTTGTGAATCCCAATGAGTTTAAACCGGAACGATTTTTACTAGACAATATCGACACCAAAAGGAGCCCCTTTGCATATATACCTTTTTCTGCTGGACCTAGAAATTGCATTGGTACATAATGTAGTATATGAATGATCCTCGATAATAGTATTTTATGCTGATTCTGCATTGTTTATAAATGTATTTTATAAAATTAGGACAAAAGTTTGCAATGATGGAAGAAAAGGTAATACTGTCAAATGTCCTGCGAAACTTTACAATTACAGCAGCAGAAACTCGAGATGACTTGAAACTTTTATCTGAAATGGTCCTGAGGTCTCATTATGGAATCAAGATAGAACTAAAATCTAGGTGATCGGTAAATGTGATCATCATAAATGGCTAAATTCACGATAATATTCTAAAATGTAGCAATATGAAAGAATTTTGACCTAATAAAAAATAAAAACACCTTTTAATAATGACATTTGAAATCACTTCAAAGAGAAAACTTAAAAATATATAATCGATCGAATAGAATGCTTGTTAGATATTCATAAGAATATTGAGGGTTAACTTTATTAAACTCGGGACTGTGACATTATGGGAACAAAAGATGTGTGTAAACGAATTTGTGGCTTACGCAATTGCATTATACTTCGTCTTGCTCATCAATTCTTAACTATGGTTGACAAAATAAAAGCCCTGTCGGTTACCTCCAGTGTTGGGTGTCTTCGTTGAATTTTTTGATGAGCATCCGTGTATTTTACCTGCTTCAGTGTAGACATCCAGGTAAAGTCGTCCTTGAGGAATGTCCTTACATATAATTTTTTCCAGACACTTAGTTATTTCTGAGTGTTTCCTGAAATACAACAAAAATGGTGTTATGTCAATCAACCAATATGAGTCATACTGTTACAGTTACAGCTGCGTTTAAATTTTACTCTTGCACTGTGAATATGGTTTCATGGAATATGGTTACCATACCGTGAGACCGAAACCTCACTCTCTGACAGTATAATAAGTAAAAGCTGTAAAAAACATTACTTGCAAACATCCCGAGCCTCGATGTCCAAATCTTTACATGCTATCATCCAGTGTTCTCCAGAAACTCCAGCAGCCTCGCATATTTCGTCTTTGTCTCGGTCTAAATTTAGTGAAGCTTTAAAAGATTTGGCGAGATCATCTAAATAAGGAAAACGAACAACATTGCTGTTTGAATACGCTTATGTAAGAAATTAATTACCCAAAAACTAGCATCGTAGGTTTAGAAAGCGTCTTACCAATAAAACTTTGTCCGCGATCATTTTTACAAATAGCTTTGGCTACCAAACTAAATGATGTTGGGTGCCCTTTCCCGTTTGCAGAGTTGCATTCTTTGGATTTCCGAATAACAGGCTCCCAACATTTGATGTATGCCTTTTGATGGGAACATACTCGGGTGTTAAAATCCCCGAATTCATTACCTTTATCTCCAGGCACGTTTTTAAACAAACAATCCGCATACTGCCTCTAAAAATTGAAGAATTCCGTTTTCATGAAACTAATAATGTTCTTACTACACAGAGACTGTATTCAAAAAAAGCCTGAATGTCGTTTTTGTAGGTACCTTTAGTTCTTCGGTGACAAAAGTTGCGTTCTTACATCTGAACAACGAAGAGTAAAACTCAATGAAGTCTCCCAGATGAAGTGTGCCCGTGCCTCAGCATCGTGAGATAAAGGTGTCCTAATAAGCTCCATTCAACGTAATGAAGCTATTAGGATACTTAAAGTCCTAGAACGCGGAGCTTTCAATATACT
>JABASH010004279.1:0-14415 GCA_019776445.1 Tomocerus maximus | reverse complement strand
ACCTGAGCACAAGTCTAGTTAGTGCCATCGAGGTTCACGTTCATCCTTATAATTGCATTGTGGTTTGGCGTGTGTATCAGAATGTATTCTTTGTTCATAATAGTGATATCCATTTGAAGTAGGTATATTGGAGATGCACAATTACTAGCTTATCTACAAGAACAAGAGATTAGCATACTTACACTTGTTGATCGCAGATAACCAACGTGACTGAGTTGTTTTTGATTTTGATTTGTAATTGAGTAGATTCGAGGGATGCCCATGCATTATCTTTAGCTCGTGTGCATCTATTGCCTATTAAAACTGAAAACAGTCGTTGCCAGTGAACATTAGACCCATTGTGGACACGAAGAAGAGACATTGTTTACTAGAAAATTATGTTGGTGTTGATGATTATAAAAATGAGTCTTCTATGACTGGGCCACAAGAGCAAGGCGATCGTTAAGCCTACGAAATAATAGAATATCATTGGAGTCAATGTAAGTGTGGACCAAAGAATAAGGTATTCATGCATTACAAATTGCGGTTTTCGTCTAGGTACTTTTAATGTATTTAATGTATGCAGAGGAATTAGCATTGCTCCATCCTGCACATTGAATTGGCAGAATTGTTCAGGACAAGGAAAAGGAGAAAACCAAACCAAACGACTCGGTAATCAGCGAGTGTACCTCAAGAGTGTGTTTCCTTCATGTATTCAGACGTTATTTACGATTTTGTCACAATTCCCTAATGCAACTGCGGTAAAGTAACACACATATTCTGTGGCACTGGTTGCAATAGATTGTAGCATTCAAAGTACTATCTATGTTCAAGAAATTAGCATGAACACGTTTGGTTTAGTTTACGCATATTCTGGTTCTTTGGTTGTGTTGGGTCTAATGAAATTTTAAATGAGATTCGCTCTCTCGTGATTTTAGTACATTCAAGTGTCTTAAGGAGTTACTTTTGGCTTAACGATCCTTATGTCTCTGACCATGAGAGTTCTTAGTAATTTTCTTCTGCTCGTACTACGGTAAAATTGTGTGAATTTGATGAAATGGGTTACTGCATTGATAAATTGAAACATATGTGGTGCATTCATTTGCATTTTTGTCCTACATGTGGTCATAAGGATAATAATTGCGAACAAAATTTAGTGTTTCTTGAAGAAATGAATCTTTAAAGACACTTTGGATGAGTGTTAATCCATGTTTTCATCTGTTGAAAAGCAATATCTCAACCCTCCGTCAGTAGAATACAAAATTTCAATTATAAAAATAATTAATGAGCCTGGGTTTGTATTTATGAGTTCAAAGTTCCTTTAAGATCAGCATGTAGTATGACACATATTATGATTTATTTTGAAATCCCAACTCTCTTCCTCCCTTCTATGTCCATTCTATGTTAATTATTCTCTTATTAAAACATACAAAGTAAAGTGTGTTATAAAAATTGAAAAACTAGCCATAACATTCGATAAGAATTTAAGGGCAAGGCAGCCATCGGTCACTTTGAATTGCCTATACAATAGACAATTCCCTTGTCCTTAAGCATAGTAATTCACGTTTTCCTGCAAAAACTAGATGAAATTACAATCAGCAATTATAATAAGTTACTCTAATGAATAGGTTACTAAGCTGAAGTTAGTAATTAGTCCAAACTCACCTGTAGGGACTTATAATACTGACTTATAGTAATTAATCACTTCACAACAAATACCTTTTGACTTGATGTATGAGAATGGCAAAACAACTGCATCCGATTCCATCATTATAGAATCATTATTACATATATATAGGATAGTATACAATGCTTGGCTTTCCTTAAAAAACTAACAAACACATAATCGAGGACTTACCGCAATCCCCTCCTTTGCCTTGTTTCCTGTATTAATGCATTCCTTTTGATATTCTCTCAGAATTGTGAGTTCATATTAATGCATTGTAAATCGTAATTCAATTGATTTGGATAGCTATCTACTGTGTCTAAGCCATACTGGGACTTATTTATGAATTCATTATGACGTCCACACACTATAACAAAGGACATGTAATTGCATTTAGTCCTTATTATTAAATTAGCATTATTTTTTATTACAGTTCGCAATTTACCTATAGAAACTTCTATATGAAAATTCTCTGTTATCTATAGCATCCTGTAATAAACGTAGAACCAAAACTATTGTGTAGTTTCCCTCAGTTAGTGTTTTTATACATGTTTGTCCATTAGTAAGACTTATGACAGAATCTAACACACAACAAAACACTTAATAAACACAGTGACGTTTGTATAGCATTCCTTTGTATCATTATCTATAATATAGGTATGCTTAAGGCTGCCTGGTCGATGCGTAGAACAGCGATAGCACATCCCCCATGGGGAATAAAAAGTTGTCATATTTTTTAAAACATCTTAATACATCAAAATACCAAGAAACATGCTCATTAAACTTTAAACAACCTTATTTATGAAAAATATCACACGTAAGTAACCCTAAATTATTATGCAAGGGAGTCGACTGTAGATGTCAATTCTATTAACTTGCATATTATCATAGGGAAACCGATTGTGAGAGCGTAAGCATAATTATACTAATTACAATTATATTGGTTAAGTATACTTATGATTGTGTGTTTACCTTCTCTGAAATCTCGATAGGATTTTCTCTATCTACGCTGTAGGAAATTATTTTATTCGTTTTAACTATTAGCAAATGATAAATAAATATAGATAATAATTTTGTAAATATGGATAAAATATGCTGTAAGAATAACATGGATTATGATTTCATCGGACATAGCATTGCATTGGAAGTCAAAAAAGAAATAACTACTTATCGGGATGTAGATCTACGTGCTGTAGCAGACCTTTTGGAGAAATGTACAGTTTTGTGAAAACACAATCAAATAAATATCTTTAGCTTTCTTCCTTTTTGAAGCTGAGATATTTCTGTTGAAACTGAATTCAAAAATGCAGAATAGCCTTTAGATTTTGTCTGAAATAGTTTTAAAAATCAACGAAGATTTGTGAAACAGCCATAAGCTACCAGTCAACTTTATATCTGTAATTACATATGTATCTGTCCTTTTTAGGGAAATTCACAATTTTCTGAAAAGACAAGCAAATCAGTTGTTATTGTAAATTTTCCTTTTTCTAATGAAAATAGACGGAAGAGTGATGATGTGAATTTGAGTTCATTTCGTGGTAAAGAGTGTTATTTTGTTCACTCATAGTGTTTATTAAAATATCAGTTAAGTTGGCTTTTCTGATGAAAATAGACGGAAGAGTGATGATGTGAATTTGAGTTCATTTCGTGGTAAAGAGTGTTATTTTGTTCACTCATAGTGTTTATTAAAATATCAGTTAAGTTGGCCTATGCCCTTGTGGTACCTGAGTGCACATGCCAGAGTCGGTATAGCTCTTGTTTACTTTGACTGTGCAATACTGTATTGCATCCCATTTAACCGAAGCTTAATGTAATTAATGAGGGCATCACCAAACTAGTTTCTCTTCTCACGATTGCTATTTGATTCTGGCTGAGTTTACGTAGGAATTGTTCAGTTTTAGTTGGATATTAAGCGTGAAGAGTTAAAAGGACTATTAAACTCTACAAGTCCATATCACGCTTAAGATTACACTAAACATAATATTAATGGGATGTAGTGTGCATAAATACAGGGGTAGAAGCGATAGGATTGAAGTTTACCTCAGTTTATTCATTAACTTCCATTTAATTCTCACTCAAGTTGGATTTATCAGGGAGGATGCTTCAAGTGAACTTCAATCACATAAAACACTTTATAATATAAACGTGCTTTTAGTAATGAGTATATATTATGGTATTTTATATCGGCATACCATGTTCTGACTTTGATACTGTTAAAAACTACATTTAATATTAAAATCAGGAAAACTATAAGCAAACTTGTACCATGTGGAATGTCGTGTGGCTCAGCATATCATTACATGACAAGGTTAACTTATTAGATTGGATTTGCTTACTTAGTATTCATCTTCAGTTTTTACGTCCGCAAACCTTAGTCAAGTCAAACATCCTTTCTTAGCACTTATCACAGAAAAATTATTGCAATCGCATTAAATTCGCGGATGTTCTTTTTGCACGGCAGCGGATACTCATTCAGATGCGAGGTTAAAACAAACTAAATCGAGTTAAGCTACATTATTCATATTTTAAATGTAGATAACAACCTTTGTAGCTATCTAATGTAATTTCCTATACATCATGTTCCTGTCAGGACGTTTTTCCTCCTTTACTTTGTGCAATACACGAATAATACATGAATTTGCACAATATTAGGTGTTTACATCATTTATTTTGATGAATATGTGAATAATGTATTTATGAATAGATTCTGTAGCTTGAAATTATTAGATACACACGCTTAAAGTGAGCTAAAAGTAAGCCACACTCTATGGAGTGAGACATTTGAAATGACTGTAATAAGTCAAATGAGAAATATTCAAGTTTTGCCAAATCGCAGCTAATATCCTTTATTAAAAAGATGTTTTACCAATAGAAGAGACTCATCATATAATTATCTCATCGCTTAATGCCATTCTTTCTTGACAGGTTTCACTTTTGTCTTGGATCATGTACGTTATTTCGAACTCATGCTGAATCTCTTTGTTTTCTTCAATACATGTCAGATGTGTTAATTTAGAACGTGGCTTTTATTGCATTTGGTAATGTGTAGGAATGTATAGAATGCTTATTTTGATCGTGTGTACTTAATAGTACATGATCTAAGTATCTATTATAGTATTTCTACATTATATTAGAATAATAGGTCGTGATCATATTTTATAGTGAGGAGTAAGCGGCTTGATTGTTTCAAGAATACATATTGTATGCTAAATGTAATCTGACAGGTGTATTGTTGTAAAGAATCTGCAAAATTAAGTCAGTTGCACGTTGCACGCAAAGAGATTGTGACAAGCGGAGCCAAAATTTCTTTTCCACTTAAATTTTGAGACAGGTTGGACATAGAAACGTCAATTATGTTCATAAGAAACAATAAGTTTCTATATTTATTCAAAATAATTCATGAGGTCAAGTAAAATGGACAAGATGAGGCGTGACGGGAGAAAATCTTTTGTTCCATCCAATTTTAATTTATGATTAGGTAGATGATAATTTTGTTTAGAATGATGATGACTTAGGCATTTATTAGGTAGTAGTCACCTCAGGTTTGCATTTCGGTAGTTGGTCACATTTTCGTAAACAATTTACATAACAAGATGAGGAGGAAACCTTTTGATTACATACGAGGACAAGTCACACGCAGCTATTGTTGTCTTGTGCTAATAAATAGTCTATCTTTGAAAGAAATGTTTATTTCTAAGGTTGCAATCCTCAACGAGTCGAAAATGCTAACGAATAGCATAATTCAAATTCATTTACACGTTTTATTCATGGAAACTACTGATTAGGAATGAAAATAAGATACTATTATTTCATACATTTGAAACAAAAAAGGGAATATTGTTGGCATACAGTTAGAGATAGCATGAAAACATCACCATTCATGTAACAATGCATAAATTCATAAGTCTAAATAGAAAACAAGGTAACTGATCACCATAAATCAATTATCAGCAAGGAGGCTCCATTTGGCACACGAACTGTTGATAACACTAATATTAATGTGCAAAATTTCCCACAAATTGCGAATTGCTATTTCGATAAGAATCCTTTATATACCGAGAGCATAGCGTGTAGGCTAATTTATGCATAAAAATAAGTTTCATTGGCTCCTATCACATTCCCTTAAAGAATAACCTAAATTTAAGGTTACTGTACTCTTCTCACGACAAATCTTACACTATACTTTAATATAGTACATTTGCAATACTTTTTGGCTCGGCTCTACTTCTCAGATCCTAGTCAACAGTTTCTTTTGCTCTTCTCATCTCATTCCTTTTTTCGTACACAAACAAACATAAATAATTCAATACCCTTAGCATAATTAGTACTTCAAGTAAACCCTTAAATGACTGGGGTAAATATTTACTTTGTAACTCACCTTGTGCATTTCCATAAACACATTAATCACTCTGCAATCAAAACATCCACACGAAACAGTAAAATTATCCCAGAAATTTTAATAGCATAGCCAAACAAGGATTTCATAAACAATAAACAAACATAACATTAACATTGTAACCCAATATCAGTACTAGGTACTTATACATAGGTACTTTGTAGATATTTCTATTCGTTGAATCATCATTACTACTCATCATATCTCGCTGAACAAATCAAATCAGGAATTTCTTTACAAATTCAACAAACTGTTTAATAAAATCGTTGTGGAAAATGTAACTTTCCGATCTTTCATAGCCTAGTATCAGCGGACAATAATACTAAACATGACTAAACTAGATTCTAAATTCTAAACTGCTATAGGTATTAGTTTCATTGTGCATTGTGTTGTCAAATACATTTCAATAATATACATTTTTACATAAACCGATTCTTCAAAGGGAAAAGAAAATGTCAAAGGTGAGCACAGAAGAACTGGATGCTGAATCACCTCGTAGCATTTGAATAAAATGAGGAATTCCTTAATGATTTGTTTATCCTGCAATAGTAGAAGTAAAGAAATTTCCCTAGCTTATGAATATGTGTACACTATGACCTTGTGTCTCATAAAGTGTACTAGCATGACTTTACGATTGAAAACTCTGACAAATCTAAATAAAAGGCTATTAAACTTTCCTAGTCTGATTTCTTCTATTCTGGTATGCATATCCTGGTCTATTATATATTATAGCTTGAAATTCTTAGTTTTGTATCTTAGAAAGAATTTTCCCTTGGAAAGAAACAGGATAGGAAAATAAGAATTAATGTCCTGTCTTATTCTCTTATTTATGTAACAATGAGACGGTTTTGTTTGTTTCCCAGTACGTGCATTTGATTCCCTCAAAGTTCTTTTTCGTTTCCCAAGTTGAGTAATTCAGATGAATGGATAATATTTGGATTTAATGTAACTTTTCCTGTTGTTTTAGCGAAACAAAAATGAAATGGCTGTGAATGAAATAGAGAGTGTAGGGGAAAAGAAGTAGACAGGTCTCTTTCTTGCAGTAGTATAAACATTAAAAAGATAAAAAGCAGACACACACAGGTATTTATTAGTCTATATGATCTCAGGTGCATTAAGTACATCGTACAGAAGTCCCAACACCAGTAGTGTACCTACTCGCTTAGAAAACATAATAATATTATAAAACTTGTATAAGCCAAAGATAATGTTGAGGAAGAAGAGGGTTTAAGGTTACTTACACTAAATCATCAAAACTTAACCTTACCACTGTACCTACGAAACCACCGGGCAAACTACTATCGTTCATGCGTTTTAGGAACTCATCGCAAAAAAGGAATACACATATTGTGCTTTATTATGCGAATCTAACCTTTTAAACATTCCTTTTCATATCAAACATAATCTAGTCTGGTTTTGGTCTGGAATAAGCCGAAGAGGAGGTAATGATAGATTTGCCATTAAATGCAATCTTACGCAACATTCATATTTTCCCTATTGCACTACTGGATTGTGGGAGATAACGAAGACCATGTTTAACAGAAAGGACGGGATTGTATTTGACAGGAGCCAGATGGAAAGTGGATGGGACGGACGTGAGGAGAACTGTAAAGAACATGATTTTAATAATTGGGAATTTTATGTTGAGTCGAGACCAGATCAGAAGAACAGCCCGGTTGAACAACTTCTTTTTTACCATTGAACCTTAATTGCCTTATAGCTATTTGTACAAAACACAGTATTGCTACCATATTGTAAAATATTGGGCTATCACATATGTTAAACCAGCTCCACTCTGCATTTTTATCCTCACTATATATCGCTTTGCACTCCGTTTAAATTCACTTTTCTTTTTAACATGCAACGATGGGTCTTAAGATATTTGCAAATACTTGGGACCTTATATGGCAAAACAAACAGTCTCGTTTTGCTGGTTCATGCAATTCAAAATACCAGACCCTAAAGGATTTCTGTCACTACTTGTCAGTGACAATTAAACTCTAATTATTATAACTAAATGCAATTTTTGGGTTTTCTATATAATTGGTATAATTTCAACAGAATTTAAAATTGTGGATACCAGATAAAAGGGGATGATGAAAACGAAAAATGCATCGACATTTTTTCAATCAAAATCAATCGACATAAGCGAACTGTGGAATAAAGGCATAAGAAATGGATTAGTGAAATTAGTGAAATAGATTGTATTGAAAATAAATAAATTTTTTAGTACTTTTATCTAACAGCAACTTTTCTCGACATTGTGTACTCCTCAATGGGCAAATAAAATTAGAATTGCATTGGTCATTTTCCTATTTACAAAATTCATTCAATTTTAATGTAATGGTTCTACTTCCTTTAATTTTAATGGTAATCAGATTTGTTTCACCCCAACGTTCATTATAGATTGGAACCAAGATTGGAACGATTGGAATTGATAGTATTTGTAAAAATTGGTTTTGATATCATAGATACAATATTGTTATGTATTTATTTCAGCACAATCAGTAGTAGTATCATGTAACATGTAATACAAAAATTTGATGGCTTCTGTGCGAATATTATAGTATGCGCATCTTTAGCATGGTAGAGATTCGATAGTTTTATCCAATGAAACGTAAACTACAAATTTAATTCTTCCAAAGTGCATAAAAGTACTTAAATTGCAACTATGATAACAAATATAGGTGTAATAAAACTATTTGTAAATACCTGGTAAAATCAGCCTTATTTGCAAAGCTGTCTATTGTTCTGTTTAGCTGTGTTTAAGTTTTCTATTTTTCAATGCGCATTTTAAATTATTAAATCCATCGACACTGGCAAAGGTAATACATAATGATATATTAATAAAATTAATATAATAACGGATATATCTATATTACTTAATATACATGTATATAATGATGACGCAAATATCTATTTCAGTAAACAATACGGACAAACATAAACAATGATTAAAATGTGTATGATGTATGCGTAGATATTTATAAGTATTTATAGCGTTTAACATTTATCAGTGCTTCACGTAGTAAAGTAGAGTCTGTAAAACATGTATTTCCAGCAGTACACACTTTTACATACATGAACTTACTTAAATATAGTAGTTAACATCGTTTTACACACTTTACACATGAGATATAATTACAATTTACAATCTAAATGTCACAATTACGCACAACACAATCACCAATCGTTCAGTACAATTTTTGAACAAATGCACTCATAAGATAGTCAAGCATAATAATATTTATAAAAGAGAATTACTTAAAGACGAAGGTAAAGCTTAACTTGTTTACATTTTCCTTACATTGACTAATCAGGATTATCAAAATCAACAATTTTAATCATTTAGTTACCTCTCACCCCCGATAATCATTTTGTTTGTGATTATGTGCATATGCATAGTACAGAAATAGTGGGGAAAGTATATGGATATTATCATAATAAAGGCGCTTAACAGGATGGAAAAGTCAAAAATTGACTATCTATTTTACGTGTGTTACTAACAGAGCATGTAAATTCGGTAGTCTTACAGTACAAATTAAAACCTTAGTGTCTTAAGAACCCTCCGCACTGTACTCTGGAGACTCTGGACATATTTTTAGTCGAGGAGAAAAACTTTTCATACATAAAGATTTAAATTGTTGCTAATGATTCTCGTAAAAAGGTTTCTTTGTACAATACGAAGGCAATGAGATTGTTGTGTACATGAGTTGAAATACTAAATATTTTCCTACATAAGTCAATAATTATTATAAGTTACTTATCCTCGGAGTAACTGTACATATATTCAGTACTACAATTACGTTTATAATATTTAAATTTGATTAACATTGTATAAATGTAATTAACTAATGCGTAGTTGATAAAAGCTATTTTTTCATTGAATCTGATTGTGAAGTTGGAAAAAGTGCGTCGTACGGAGGAGGAAGATCTTCGCTTGCTTTTTCATTTGTAAGTCTTTCAAGGTGAAGTTGAGGAGGTGCACTAGGAGGACTGAAAATTAATATAATTATCAAATTAATTTATTAATTTTCACATCACATAGGTAATAATAGAGCTTAGTGTCTTTGCTTGTTTATAAATCACAAAATGTCATACCCAGTGTTATCCATGTGAAATTCTAAAGCTTCATGGTGCGTCCGAGAAGATAACGCCCCAGGATGAGCTGGTCGTTTGCTGAATTTTCGAAGACAGCAGCAAATTATGAGAACAAACAATACGACTATAACTAATGTGGCGACTGACGTAATTGCGAAGACATAGATGGATATAGATCGATTATCGAAAGTCTCTGCATTTCTAGACTCAATGCCATTGCAGTCTCGCTCATCCGAACCAAAATCGTCATCGTTAAAACCACAATTAATCACACCATCGCAATATAGAGCCGAAGATATACACGAACGCGTTCTTAAGGACGAACATTGACGTACTGTATGAGACATTAATGCTGAGTTGGTGCATTCTAGAAACGAAATATCCAAAGTCAAAGAAATTAGAATTAATTTTGACATAAATTCAGTATGCAAACATTAGTAAAACAAATTAAACTAATTGAATCTAATTAATTACACCAACCTGAATAAGCTGTGAAAATTAGAGACAAAGAAATTGGTTGTTCGTCATCCTCAGGCTCTTTGTCCCCTGTAGAAAATGACACATCAAGTTGTCCTTTGTTATCATAGAAAAATCTTGGACCGAGTAATCTTGCTGGAGATTTTGAAGAATCGTTTTCTTCGACATCTCCACATATTTGTCCCGTTTTGAGTCCGTCATTTTGTTCAAACTACCATCAAATCAGTTACAATTACAATTTTATATAAAAATTACTCAAATGATTTAATAAATAATTTATTGCTTACTTTGATGTAATCTTGGCAGTTGAATGAAGTGGCTTTCTTTGTTCGTAGGTGCATTTCTTGGATGATGACCATCACTCCATGATTAGCAGGAGCTTGCACTTGGAATTTGCAGCGATAATTTAAAAATCCTCCCCACATTTCCGGCCATCTCGTAAGCTTTATTTTTACGGTGTTATTCTTAAAGTTGTTTAAACGAACTTTTTTTTTGGCTAAGTTACCGAAAGGACCCAAAGCTGCACTCGAACATATTTCTGGACTTTCGAGATATTCTGAAACCAAAAAAACATCAATTTAAAGGAAGAATTAATAAACTGTCAGTTATAACTACTGAATTTCCTTAGTATTTAAGTATATCGTAAAGAGAAATGCTGCCGGGGCAAAAAAGATTTCTTTTCAAAAATGTATTTGTTTCCTCTACTCCATCTGCTTGTGAAAATTAATTTTAAGAATTTTTCTTATTAATTAGGTCTTCGAGTTACTTGTGACATTGTACTGTATTCTATTACGTGTCTGCTAGTGCTAAGACACAATTTCGATGCGAGTACATGCTAAGTTGTCGAATTTAACGATGCACCCAAAATACACAGCTACAAAATCGTTCTGCAAATAATATTCAAACAAAAATACCCTTACTAATATTGCAAATCAAATCTCGCCACAATAATTTTCTTTGGAAATGTATATAATTTTTTAATCAGATAAATCTGTAGATCTCTGCGGAGTCTTCATTTTACTCTGTATCTGTGTAATTCAAATAATTTATTGAATGCTCATAGTTCAGAATCAATAAGGAGCTCAATTTTACTGATCATCAAAATGATAATGTCACGTAGCTATATATAATTGCATTTCACAATAATATACACTAAATTGTCTTAACTTCAAACCAAACTTAAAGAAATATGAAAAGACAACTGATCTAATAGTACATAATGTAAGGGTATTACAATGTCAATTAGCAGTTACTGATTAGTTAGTTATCAGTTTTAATGTGGGTGCCTCTCTCTTTCGACTCTCTATACACTACATCTAATGTCTGTAAAAATAACTGGCAATGATATCAAAGGCAACATAGCAGCAACATGAAAGAGATGCAGTTTTATTCAACATTCCACGTAATGCATTTCCTAGAATGGTCTTTAGAAGTCTAGATGAACAGTGAGGTAGGATATTGTAGAAATAGCCAAGATTCTTGTGTGATATATAAAAACATCTTTATGGATAGTAGGAGATAATGAGAGAGAGTTAAGTCGTTGATGAAATGCCCATAATCTAGATAGTTAGTACTAGACAGACAGACGTCATATCTTTGTTGCTTGAGATAAAGCTAACATTTGTAATTTGTAATTCGCCTTGCATGAGTTGACGACGAAAGTGAGTATTATTACCGAAGAATTTCTACTGAAAGTCATTACATGAACGTCAGATGATATGTAGATAACCTGAAAATTCTTAACAGCTAACATTCTACAGTCTATTTAAACATCTGCTTGCTTTTCGTTTCTGAGACTCAGACTTCTTGGTTTTAATTGCTTCCACATATTCTATGGAGAAGACAAATACGTCAATCCATGCTTTTATTTCCATTTCTCAGCTATTATAGATTCAATTTTACATTATTTGACTTTCGACAAATCTTAGAAAATAGAATAACCCTAAACGAGTCAAATTTTAAAACCAAATACATGCATAACTTATTGTATGATGTACAAACATTGCTCAATCAGTATACTATTCTTAATTCACAGGCTAATAATAGGTTGACCTCGATAACGAATTAACCATCGGTGACTCATTTAGATTAGAAGCGACAGTATACTAGATTAAAATCGTACACTACCCATGACTTCTCCCTTACGTTCAATTACATCTCTAAGAAGTTTAAAATTTTGAGTCAAATGAGTGAATTAATTCAGATTGACAGTATTTGATATGGATTATTTAACACCATGTTACAGATTACAGACTTCTGACATTTAAAGTTTCGGAAAGTTTTTCAGGTTAACTAACCACAGTTTGGGTAATCGGGGAAGAAAATGCCATGAGCTTCGTTAAAGTCAAGATTATTAATTTAGACTTGCAATTTTGCTATTATTAGTAGCTCAAAGGCCAACGAAAATTGCCAGTTAACATTAATGGTCAACTTTAACCAATCCCATGGCATTTTCACCCCTGGAATGTACAGATTAATTGACAGCAACATCATTAATCACATTTTAATCTAGAATAGATCCAACAGTACATTTTTATGTGTCCATAGTGTACTTTATATGTATAATATTATATTCACTACGCGCCTACAGAATGCATTTGAATGCAGTCGATTAAAATAGATAAGACCCACAGTCTACTCATACAGCATAGCAAAGACAGGTACCAATCTTGCTTGTACTAGTAGCGAATATAGATGTAGAAGCTGATCGTGGATCTGCCATCCTTGTCACCGTAAAGAAAAATATATGCATAATAATTGCCATTGAATTGTTTGCAAAACGTGACCTACATTGTAAATACGTAGCTCACGGCACATCCTTTTGGTTTTGTTGGACACATTTTCTATTAATTCTCAAAGGTACACGTTAGATATCTTAGTTATTGTCAGTAAAATAAATGAGGACAAAGGAAAGCATATTTAATTTTTGCACAAGTCAGTCACATTCTGCATAGCTTCGTTTGTTCTCATCTTTCAAATAAAAACGAGCAATCATAGACTCCTTAGCTACTTTATTGCAAAAGTACACACACTTAAAATAAATACAACGTGCTTGCAGCAATAGATCCTGCAGCAGAAGAATTAAATATAATAGTACAAAGTGCAGTTCAGCAAAGATAAAATTGCACGTCTATTTTAATGAAGCTTTATTAAACGAATTCTCTCTATTTATATCAGTAATAAGCAGTATTAAAAGTCTCTTTTATCACGGTTGGACACAAACAGTAGAATGTGTAGATTGATGCTCCTTCCTGAATGTACACGAATACCTTACTACAATGTCATTTAATATTGACGATCATACTAATGTGAATAGCAGTGAGTGCTTATGAAAAACAAGTCAAACTACGTCACCTATACTTTCTTTAGTTTCTCTACACTGAAGATTTATCCGGGTCTGAGTTCACGTCACTGACACATTTACTACATGCACAAATGGGATCTGTAATACTTAAGAACAGTAATGCAAACAAATGTAATCAAGAGAAACTTCACAATCTTCATCTTAACTCATATAATTCACACAGGAAAGATTTCACCCATAGTTCCACATACAATATAAGCACCTACATACAATCGTAGTTGTTTTCAAACGGGTGATATTTAGCAATACATCCCCAGGATCAATAGAAATGTCGCCCAAAAATAAACTGTCACCAAAATAAAAGATTTGTCACTCAATTTTTCAGTGACAACCACGGGAAAACAGAGGGTGGTAGGTCGTGGACACAGTTTGCCGAAAGCCAAAGCAAATCTTAGCCGACCATAAAGTAAAATGTGTCACGTGTGTCTTAAC
>JABASH010004278.1:0-14415 GCA_019776445.1 Tomocerus maximus | reverse complement strand
GGAGAGGTGTTGTCTCGAAGAGGTATTGTCTCGGAGGGATAGTGTCTCGGAGAGGTATTGTCTCGGAGGGGTAGTGTCTCGGAGAGGTATTGTCATAGGGGAGGTAGTGTCTCGAAGGGGTATTGTCGTGTAATCCGAATTGAGTCAAGTTCACAGACACTGAGGAAAGCAATCTACTACACTTACACGCAAGAATATTCTTCAAGAGTTAAATAATTTAACGAAGTAGGTAATTGTTTCATGCTGATACTTTTGAGATAATATTGTCTTTTAATTATCAGTAAGAGATGGACAACACAAAAACAAAGACAACTCACATTAATATCATACACCGAAGATAGAAAAAGAAACTGAAAAGAATCATTACTTTTTACTGACAAAATAAGTATTTTTGCAGCCCCATTAATGATTACCCGTTTTAGAATACTGACACGAAAAATACAAAGTTGAAAATGTCGGAAAGGAATTTTCCTCCACATTTTGGTTTGACGAATTGGCCATATGAATTTGCTCCAACAATGTACGTGTACTGCTTCTGATATACTTTAGATTTTCTCTTGAGTATCAATTCATGCATTAAAGTGATTTTACAACATAAGTAATATTGAATTCGTCTGCAACAGTAGTAAACTTGTAAGTATGTATTTGTACTTGTTTTATTGGCATTTTATAGTATGCTGCCATACTGATGAGATTGAGATTAGCTCTGGATATACAAATTGTATACAATGGTACAAATGTATCGGTCAATATTACTTTAGAGGTAACCTGGATCAATTGCGAATATTGAGATAGAGGTTTATTAGCTATTAAGTACATTGATATTTGCGTGCATTAAAACATTGTGGTGAGCATGCAATGCATTAAGATCCTCAATAAAAGTGCCAACAGTTATAGAATCGCATGTGGCATGTTTATTATTATTTATGTATACAAGAGGAAGGTCTTAAATCGTTAGCGAAAGCATTTGTACTGTTGTGGTATGACTAAATAATAGCGAGTGGTAAAACAGTCATTTTGCGGGATCTTCTTTGTTAGGATGCTTGTATTATTGTATTTGTGCAGATTGAATTTACCTCGATACGTATGTGCTTTTGACTGCATATTCTTATATAGAGTAGTAATCCATAAATAGTGTGTAGACATTAGTGGAAAAGTCAGTAAATAGCTGGAACGTGGTTAGGTGGCTTAATGTGGTGTAGCTGTAATAAGGTAGCTTAAGAATAATGGTTATGCAGCGTGTGTATGTCGAGCTGCTTACTTAGTTTCACTTGGGTAATCCAAATTTAATGAGTCCTAGCCGACTTGGTGTGGCAGTGTATCAGTGTAAGTGTTGTGGGTAGTGTGTGTAATGTGGAACGGAGCGAAATGAAATGAGCGTCCAATACAAATCCAAAGAAAGGCTAGTCGAGTTGAAACCAAACCAAACTAGTACAGATCCATAGAGCCACAGAGTAAGAATGTAGTCACTCTCAGTTCAATAGTAGGATTTCCAACAGAGGGGAAAGGGATTAGGGAATTTCACTTTGAGAATTTTAGAGAAATCCTCACACAGTCAGTGTATTATGTTAGGCAGTTTGTTGTAATGCAATGTCCCTTGTCTCGACTTGCAATTTCTTGGTTTCTTCGTTAGCCTTCCTCTGCTTTTGACTGGATGTAATGTAACTTTGAGTTTGAGTCTTAGCTAAAGTAAGTCAAGTCCCAAATAAATATTTGCTTTGGCTTTAACCCTACTTCTTTACTGTGCCTTGTCTTGAGTGACTCCGTTTCATCTGGTCTTGTCTTGAAGGGCGTGCTGAGGCTGTCTAGAGTGCTACAGTCTGCAGTTACACTGGAGGACTCAGTAGACTTCGACTTCCCCTTCTTCTAATGTTACTTACGTTGTTATGAGTCTTCTGCTTATGACCTTCTGAAGTCTGCACGTCAAATCAACTCAAGTCAACTGAAAGGAGAGTCAAGGCTCCCTATTCCCTCTCTTTGAATTTAGAGATGCAAAGGGAACCAAGTGAAAAGAATTAAATAGAATGGAATTTCTTCCGATCGTCACTCGTTTTACTTACTTTAACATGTCTTCTAGAATTCCGTCTCACCAAAGCATCAAATTTTGGATAAATCTTTTTCACGCCTTTGCCCTTTGCACATCTCTATATAATGAAAACCAACTTTGCTCACTTGATACTTAATGTATGTACATAGTTATGTACTACAGAAGAAAGCTACGTAATAATATAGTAGCTTATTTTCCATTATGAGAGGTCTTAGAAATTTCTTTGTGTGTACTTAAATCACACTTGCACAGAAAAGAGTTTGCTTTACACTACTATTATCAGTTGCACACTGTCTCGAGTAGGGAATGAAATATGGAAGGATATGCATAATGAAAAGAAAGCTAAGCCTTTTCCCCAAAAATTTTATCCCAGTTACTAAGAAGTGTGCCAATACCGAAACTATTTAAATTTTTATTTGCCTACTATATCGTGGCATATACCCCAGACTTTAGTTATGGTTTTTATACCGCTTTATTAATACATAAGCGAAATTGACCCAAAAGTAACATTGACAGTCACACTAATATATATTCCTCATGCTCAAAGATATGGTTTCATTAGTTTCAGTAACTGATAATGTGTTGCAGTTAAGTGTTATGCTTTTGAGATCATGCTGATGCTACTCATGGTATACACTAGACACTCATCAATCACTCGCAGCTTAAAACTAGTTTAATGGAGTATGGCAGTTGAATACTAAGTGCAGATAAAGTCGTCAGTTGAGCATATTTCTTAAATTACAATTTAGTTAGACCTATATACAAGGAACTGAAGCTATGTATAAGCTGTCATTATGATTATTCAAGGCTCAATATAACAAATTATACTTTGAGCTTCATCTGTGAGCATTTACACTATTTTATACAGCTATATCAATAGAAATAAATTTTACATTTCCGGTAGACACGAGTTTAGCCAACATGTGAAATGAAATGCTTTTAGTGTTTATTGTTTTCTGCACATTTCGATAAATTCTAGCAATACTAAAAACAGCAATAATAAAAATATATTTTTTAGCTTGAAGGTAGGTAGGTGATCAGGCAAGTGCAAGTCAGAAAGGTAGGATGAGGTGAAAAGGGCGAGTTTAGCACCAAAGTTGAGAATCTGCAGAGGATAATGTAAAACGGAGCAATAAAGTAATAGACATGAACAAGAATGTCGAGTAGTTTCTCCGTTTCTTATCTCATCTGCAGCAATTCCGCTCTCACTCACTCGCTCCTATATTTAAAGAAAAGGAACAAAACGAAGTGGGTCTATTTGTAACGTTATCGTTTGGTATCGTATCAGATGAGCAGAACAAAAAGCCCTCATGGAGTTCAATAGCCACACTGGACCGTTGCATGTCATGTCATGTCAAGTTAGGCATTTTAAGTCAGTGAAACAGAGTAAAGTGGAAGAATGTCGAAGGGAAGCCGCCGACTTCCTGCTGTACTACTAGAAGTAGATTTGTCTAAAGTACTGTTCTGTGGTTAGAATAGTTGTTCTCTACTAGTGCGTAGTAGTAGTGTATTATAGGGTGGTTGTTGATAGTCTCTGCTTAAAGTAAAGCACTATTGTTTAGAGATCATGCTACCCTATGTGGTGCAGTAGGGAATTCTTTTGAATTATCTAGCACACCATTCCTTCACTGACTTATATGTTTTTTCCTTATCTTCAGCCACTGACTGAGACGGAGCTCAACTAAACTGCCTTCGCTCTTTCGTTTTACTTCATTCGTCAGACGAAAGTAAAGTAGACAAGAAAAGACAGACTTCACATTACATAACAGAGAACCGAAAGCCATACATTTCATCGTATTGTCTCTATTCAACTCTATATAGCGACTACATTTGTATTAATACGGAAAGCAACCAATGGTCCGACAGAATAAATACTAGCCATAACCAGTAAGACTTATTTCTTATACTGCATTACAGATTTTACTATACAGACAAGTGTATGTAACTAATACGTACTTAGCGCAACAACCCTTTCTTCTGCCTTTCAATTTTCAGCTTGTATACATCTAACTAACAACTATCGTAAGTAAGTCATTCCGAGCTCTTTTCTTCAACTATTTCCATACAATGTATACATTCTACTTTCTAGCACAAACAATTTCTTACAGTTTTTCGCATCTACTCAAAGAATGCTTCTTATATTAGTAACTAAAAAGGTCCTATAGCTTTTGTCATCTTGTATTTCCTACATGCTTAAAGAATCTTTTCATCTCTGGCATTATATTTCAAACTGACGAATTGAGACATACGCTTAAATATTGTAAATATACATAGCCAAGAAACACTATCATACTCTGCCATAAATGTTTTAAATGACATAGTCAAGAAAAATACTTAAATTCCTTACATTGAACAGAGCGCCCATATAAATTCCTTATAATTTGTAGAAACTAGCCAAATATGACCATGGAATTGAACAAAAGGTTTCTAATACGCAATCCTCTATTGTTAACTGAAAAATAAACATAGATTCATGTGTTACCTTTAAGATAACTTACAATGAATATATTTTTCACAATGCACATCTGGGACTCATCGACATGAAATATTCTAAGAATTACAACTCATAAAACACATTAACAGCCGTAATGTTCATGAATGAAACGAAACAAAACGAGCGCTTTATTTTGATACACATGTGGATAGGCAATAATCGTAGAATGTATTAATGTTATCTAGCATTCTACGTTTACCTGTTTGATAACAACCAAAGTATAATATTTCATCTTACAAAAAACTACAGGTAATGGGAGATTGTATAGAGATACCTTAATAAATAGCTTTGTCCAGTTAGTAGAAAATATAATGTGAGTATATACATAATAATATAATTATAGGGAAGTAGATAGTTAAGCATGTCATTGATAGTCCAAGCTGTTGCACATTCTTGGACTTTCTTGGACAAAAGTATAAAATGCTTTTCCTTTCTCTTGGTTTAGTTACCATTATTTTGTACTACTGTTTGGCAGCTGTCTATAGTCAATTCAATAGTGTTTTGCTTAGTACGGTCGGCATTTTACTGCATTACTAGGAAGAGTCTTTACAATATCACAATCTTAATATTTCTATGGCTCCTTAGGAATTTTGCTTATAGAAAGTCAGAACAGAGCGGTACAATGTTCTCATTATTTAGGAGTTATTCGACGATTGCCATTAGGTGATTGTCTGAAAGTCCATTCAAAGACCTAACATTGTAAAGTCGAGCTATTATTATCAGCTGGAGATAAAGGCTTTCTCTTATTATAATCGTCTCTTACGGAGAAAGTGGATTCAGTGAAAGCTAAGCCAAACTTGAACGAGTATAGAATGTATATGTTTTACTACTGGTATTCACATGTAGCCCATGTATGAAAATGTCTGCACTTTATTACGATGATTAAAGCAGAACAATTCAATGTCTTTTAAGTACTAAACACATTATGTCTAGTACTTCCTTGCATGACAAGAAAACATTATGATCTCATATATTATTTATAATGTTCATTGCTAACTCACTATGCTTGGAAGCTAGGGAATTAAAAATACGAGCCACTATCTATTAATGTATTTCATATAAGATAGATATTACGTCCCCTTTCTATTTGAAGTTCTATTATTTTCTAGCATTACACAGCTTGTGTTTATAATTTTTATGTCATATGATCCGAGTTGAAAACATTATTTTATCTTATACTTAACTAAAACTAATTAACTTACAAAGTAGTTTTTCATCAAGAAACATACGTTTAATGTTCCATTTATTTAAGTAAAAAATTAATAATTTGTTGTCTGTCTTAGGTACATGGCTATAATGAATCCCCTTCGACCACGAATGGGCAAGAGGCTCACACTAGGAATCGCAGGTGGTATTTGGGTTGGCGGATGTGCTTTCTCCATTCCCTTTTTGTTCTTTTTTACCATTTACGAGAGACAGCTGCCGCAAACTAATACTTCGGTCGTCTTATGCTACGCTGAGTGGCCGGATGGTCCACAAAATGATTCTTATCAAGAATACATGTAAGTTTTTCCTAAGTACCAACTAACTTCTAGCTAATATTTAATGTAATAATAATTGATAGCAGTAGAGGCCCTTTAATAGTATGAAAAGTGCTGTAATGTTGAGGAATGTTATATCATATATGTTTACGAAGGTAACTAGGTACAGATGTTTGCATTGCAATTTCCAAGGGAAAGTGGAAAGGTTGTTTATCCAGGACTTGAAAGTGAAAATGACTTTTTGCTACGTACAGATAATAAGCAGTATAGGATCTCAGTCTTTACAGTATAGGATTTCTTCTCGAAAACCACAATTTTTAGTTAAGTTAATTATTTTCTAAACAAGACAATGAAAGTATAGCACATAAAAAAACCTTATGATATTCTTAAATGTGATGGGCTATGTTTTATATTTATAATTAGGAAGTGCAGCATCCTGAGCCTGAGACAGACACAGTAGGGTAGGGTAGGGTGCATTAAGTTTTAAGTGTTAACTTAATAGAACATGTCTAAAGCTCTTATTTTAAAAAGGGGATAAATTTATTAAAGTCTGATTTCAAGATTCAAAAGTCAGATTACCAATTGGGAAACTCAGAGTACTATGCCAAATGCAGAAAGTTCATCACCGTCAAATAAGAGTATGTTTGCGTATAAACTCTTAAATATTTGATCTGAGCATATACCATGCATACTTACCCATTGAGTGCAAATACGATTTGTTGTTTCTCTTGGTAAACAGAATAGGGAGAGAGAATACGATTTTCCATGTATTTCACTTATGTCTAAAGAAAATTAACATTCTGTCCCCTATTATCGTGACATGCTCCTATTTGCCAGATTCAAAGGAAGGATGTAGACGAGGACGAGAATGAAAATACAACACTCGGAAATTGGATAGTTTGCCTCTCTCTGTCGTTCCACTACCATATAAGTAGTATACGAGCGAATTAGGATAATGAAATATTCCTCCTACGATAAAATAGTAGCAGTGTAAGTGTTGAGTTGCTTTGGTCTCCAGAGCGAAATGATTTGAGACTATGAAACTGCTATTTAATGCAAGGGCGAGTCTTAAAATACGAGCACCTAAAATGAATTACTGATTGAGTGTCTCGTAGACATGGTACGCCAGATAGGGAGAGAGTTATGTAGCGTTACCAATTTATTTTAGACAAGACGATTCCTCTGCTACTTTAATTCGAATTTAACTACAATAAATGTAAAGGTATACGTAAAGTTGGAGCGTCTGGAGACGTTAGAATTGTTTTCAGCCAACTACGTGAATGATCTGTCTTCATATTTTAAGAAAGTTACTCACCTGCTTATTTCGTAAACATAACATCAGCATTTCAGTTTATACCTCAACACAGTAGTTCTTTCCTTGCTTTCAATGAACCGATTTGATAATTTAATCATACAGTATACCCAACCAACATAGTCATAGTACTTTCTCTTTTTCATTTTGATATGACACCAACTTTCACCATACCAAAAATAGCATTTATTTGCTGTTTAAAATTCTGGTGAACGTACCAGTGAAAGTTCCATATGGAGTTATCATAAGAAAAGAGAACTTATCGTATCTTTGTTTGGGACGTACGTTTAATGTAATCAATTGTACTGGGATCTACGACTTGTGCTTACACTACCCTGTACTGTATAAACTATCTATGCCTTACTATACCTAATCTATAAATCATATCTATCTTCAATACGGCAACAGAGGACGGTCTCATAAGTCGGTTTTTAAGTTTCTTATGTCGCACGGTCTCCAATGTCGTGCTAGGTTAAAGTATCTTCTTTCACTTTAAGTTTTCGTTTATCATAATCGAAGTCTGACCTTAATCAGCTTTTAACTGTTAATTAAACATGAAATAATTTATTTATTATTTGTCTGAGAAATCTCTACTGCTATTCTGAACAATTGAAAAATAATGCCAAAGCTTTTGTTATTTGAGCTTTTACTCTGACCAAGAGTTGTCGGGTATAATCATTTTAAAAAGCTTTTCACACTTTTATATTTATCACAGCTGTAAGTATCCAGTAAAGATCCTAAGAAAAATACATATCAAGCATATTTTGATAAAGTATCATAAAATCCTTCGTCATCGCTTTCACCAAAGATTTACAAGTACACGGATGGAATTTTAAAGCTTGTGAAAGTGAAGAGGTGTAGGTGGTATCAAATGGGGATTTTTTTCTGAACTGAGAGGTAATAGATCACTCTTTTAGATACAATTGAGAATAATTTACTATGCAATATAGAATTCCTTTGCATGGGTGAGTGACAAATTAAATTTAAATTCTAGGAGGCAAATTCCTTTGAAATGGTTATGCTTTGGAAGTCTATTCGCTTCGGTTTGCAGAGGGTTTGCAGAGGCAGTAGAAATGAACAAATTATACTTAAGGCAACTTATGTCCTAGAAAATGTGCTTTCACATTTTACGAACCATTCCCAAAAATAGACAATCCCTGAAACGGCTGAGACACTATATAAATACTGCCCGTAGAGCGTTAGGTATGAATGAACCTGCAGCTTGGACTCCAATGTGTTTGGATAGGAAATCTCTCTGCACGGAGTTAAGCATTTTGGATAAGCGTACAGATGTAGGGTGCAGTTTGTTCGAAAGCCCTCAGAAAGTACTAGGGCATATGAAAGCATTTTTTCCAATTTAAAATAGAAGAAAACGACAGTTTCGACAGTTCAGTGTAAATACTTAAATTTTTTGTTTTCAAAATATGATTTGGTCCATTTATAATCATCTTTTCAAAAATATGCCCTTCATATGCCCTAGATAGAAACCTCTACTTTTAGAATACAATTGTTTCAGATCTCTAAGTTGACCCTGTGACCTTGCTCAGGGAAGCGTCGCAAGACACCCTTAATTATGTAATTTCTACTGTTGGACTAACATTAACTTTTGTTTCAGTTGGAACGTCTGTTTTATGATATTCACATATTTTGTACCAATCGGAGCCATGGGATTCACGTACGCAAGAGTCGGTATTGAACTATGGGGATCAAAATCAATAGGAGAATGCACACAAAGGCAGCTGGAAAACATCAAGTCGAAAAGACGGGTAAGCCAAGTGTTTCATTTTTTTATCTCTCCTGGATATAAAAGTATAAATGTATACGCAAGAACACCTAAACAAGCAAAGGTGTATTTATTTGTTGTCACTCTGTCGTAGTGAGTCAGTCAGTCAGCCACGTCTAAGAAAATCAAACAAAGGAAGTATTCACTGACAGACCTGTAATCCTACAAGGACTACGGAGAAAATCAGAAATAGAAATCTTTGTAACTCGATTGAGAAGGGTACAAAGAGTGTAGTAGAAATGAGTAGTATACTTACATAAAGCAGATGAACGAGAGTTCTTTTTGCCTTGCTAATCTAACATTATGTACTCAATATGATACTTTGTATTGTCTTGCTTTCCCTGAAATGGAAAGTCATCCTTTCTCCAGAGATAACCTTCGTTCTCCCTCGTAACTTACGAGTTCACACCCATTGCACAGAGTATTTTTCATTTCCGCCCGTGACATCTTGCAATTTTTCTTTATCCACCACCCTCCCTATACTTAGAAACTGTACCACGTGCATTAGGACAACTTTTTTAGGTTGAAAAAGTAACCCTGATCGTTATCTTGTGTTCTATCTCTCAGAAAGTTCTCTCAACTCTTTTATTTTTCTTTCGAATTTGTATTATTATTTTCAGTCATGGCATTTCTGCCGAGGTTTCACTCACGAGTTACCATTTGTCTTCATTCCTATAGAAGTATCCTACAGTTTTATGGAGTTACGCATCCGCGATTACTTTATGCTCTTCCTAGTGCAACGTGCCGAATCTAGATTATTAATTATTTTTTGCCATTAGCTTACGTAAGACAAATAATAGGGAACCTTCAAAGGAAAATGTCGGTCTCAAATATGCATGTACAACCGCAAGGATGCTATTGATTTTGTCCACCTTTTCTTTGGCATAAAATTATTATAACAATATCCTACAAGGTAACGTAAGTACCAACTACGGACGTAACCCGTGTAATTTATGGTGGATAATATTGTAATATTTATTCCAGTGGTACTATAGACTATAAATACAAGATTACACATTTTATGATGAAAGCAGAACCATGTATGCAAATACTATGCATCATAATAATAGTTTAGTAGCAGGCATGAGTTTTGTGTCTGGGTAAATATTTCCTGTAGTATTAATAGGAAGAGTAGTAGTAACAGTAGTAAGAAGTTGAGTAGCTATTCATAAATAAAAGGGGACAGGAGAAACCCATGATGATAAATATTATTGATGGAGTTCTATGATGCTATTTGTGTCTTATAAGGTATACCATTTTATGTGGAGATCTCCGCTGCTCTGTTTTCCAGTGAGGAGATGATGTCGAGCTGAATTCACTATAGCTGAATAGAACTGTCTCACCGTGGATATTAAGAGTCATTAATCATTCTGCGATTTGTTTTCATGGAATGAATAATAAGTGTCAGCCCCTTTCCCTCTTGTGGGCAATTTTTCTTTGAGAACTCTGCTTTCTCCACTTTCTCCGCCACGTCCAAACTCTGTTTAATTTAATTTTCTTTTGTTTTCTGTTTTCAGGTGGTCAAGATGATGATAGTAGTCGTGTCAATTTTTGCTTTTTGCTGGCTGCCTTACCATATCTATTTCATTTGGATATCCCTCTGGCCAGAGACAGCAAACAAACCTTATGTCGCAGAACTGTTTTTAGGCTTCTATTGGTTGGCCATGAGTAACAGTTGCTACAACCCAATCATTTACTGCTGGATGAATGCCAGGTTTGTCCACTCTTTCTCTTAGTATCTTCGAAAGGAAGACAAGAAACCGAAGACTTGTGCTTCCTCAATCATGTCATGTCTCTCAAACTTCCTTTTAACCCAAAATTTCTTTCGCTCAACGACTTAACGTAACTTTCAAGTGGTGTAATGGAGCAAAAGAGATTTGACGAGTTTCATTTCCTTCATTGATTTCTCCCAGCTTTCGTGCATGACTATGACATAGTAAATAACTCAATGTGGCTACTTTAATAATATTAGTACTTATACCAATAACAACTGCACAAATGTAGTCAGTAACAAACCAATTACACGTACTTCCACTCTATATTTATGTATTGTGGGAACTCAAATGGTTCATCATAATAGTAGTCTGTGGGGGCCGGTGACCTAACAACCCTCTTCTTTTACGGCTATACATATTAGATAGATACAATTAGATCAAAGTGGTACTGTAAAACTTGGTAGAGTATTTACACATCTTATATACTCTCCATTCAAATTACAACTTATGGCTCTATAAACATCAACAATAATCCGAAACTGCCCACGCAATTGTTCGCTCAATATTCTAATTTCATCTTTTATTTTTACTGCTATATGTTCGTATACACTAATATACATATACGAAGTATCGTAAGTAGTGTAGTCGGCCAAATGCATATTTTTATATGCAGAGTGAACGAGGATGAGTGGACCAATAGTCAACGTGTTGGTTTGTTTGTTTCAACTTTATATTTACTCTGGTCTATTTTTAACTTAGCAAATAATATAATTCCCAGCAAAAGAACATTTATTAAGGTGGTACGTCATAAGAACCGTATTACAAACATCTGAGGAACTTTAATAATATATTTCTCTATTTGCTCTTAAAATGAAATGCCCAAGTCTAGGAATTACCTATGATGTTGATTATTATTTGACAGCATTATTTATGGTGCCATTGTGTATAATAATGGTCGTAACAGAGTAGGTATCCAGGAGTAGTGTCACTAGAACTGAACTTCAAGTAAATCAATAATGGCTAAATGTCCATGGCTCCAATAGGTCAAGTTTACATAAGTGACCTTTTAAAATAACATTGGAGAAAGCTGTGCTCTCGCCAAATGCTATTGCTAGTTACATAACATAATTCAGTACAGCATTATGTTATATCCGTCATAATATCTGTATCTTTACAATAGATAAGTACTCAGTTTATTAAGGGAATGTACCCGTTTGAATTAAATGAGTAAGTATAGTTAATCCATCATTAAAACTAAGTAGCCATAACGGAAAGGGCTAATTGTCGAAAGCAGAAGACTAAATGCAAGCCTGACCTTGTCCCAGCAGGCAACTGAATATTGCCAAATGACTAAGGTCAAGGAAGAAAAATGATGTGGTAAGAGCCAAAGAAACCATTTTCTGATGCCAAGTAGAGTGTCGAATATCCAAGCTAAGCAAATGTTGTGGAAGCTCAATATTCATTTCCATCCTGAGCAAAGCAATAATACTAGCTCTTTTCGAAAATCCTCCTGACAGTTTTTGGAATACTTTCTAGTTATATTTCAGGGAATCAGGTACGAAGGATGGTAGACCACTTTAGTGGTTTTATATATATATCAGATTAGGGAATCAAGAAAGGTAAAAGTGACCTAAAATGGTACATGCTGTCAACTAAAAGGAATGTCCGGACGGACACGTTTTCGGACTCTCCATTCGGAATCTCCACTGGCCACTGAAAACCAAATATGGAAAGGCAACTGTCGCACATGTAACTAACAAAACCCAAATGTAACAAAAGTCAACGTACACAATACTATTTTCTGTCCTTATACTACGTAATGAAAATCTTTCACCCCACCAAAATTACTTTTTTGGTGGTATAAAATCTGGTGACAGTTATGGGCTTAACATAAGGACGGAGAAAGTAGTGTGACTCTCTTTACATACTATACAGTAAGTATATCCTGAACATTCACTACTATAGTAAGCTTAGGTTTCTTTCGGTTTCCTTTGGTAAACTTGCTTATATGATTAACTATAGGCAACTGCAGTAAATAAAGTAGTTCATTTTCTCAACTCCTTTAGGAGATGATAAGATCTTTTGGTATTTTCTTACAGAGCTATTTAGAAGGACACTTAGTGCTTTTCTTGTGAATGTTGTGTGGACGAAAACGTATGATGTAATGTAATATAATAATGCAAGTATACTTCACCATTCACTTAAGTAACAGTAATCTGGCGAGCATGGCAAAAAACGTTGTCTAACTGTATAGCATACACATAGCACGTAAATAGGTAGGTATATTTTGGACGAAGCTGTGAAGTATGAGGAGCGACTAAATCTACTACTTATAAGGGGAAGAAGAAAAATGGGAAGCCGTCTACAAACGAGTAGTTTGATAGCATCTAGCATTGTGCACGTAATGTTGCACAGGACGCATTACGTCATTTTGGACACTGAGAAGTAGATAGACAGATAGCTAGATAAAGAAAATCGTATCATCTTCCACTATTTTCATTTTCTCCGATTGTGTTTTGGGTTTTAACGAAGTTAACACCTCGAAATAGCAAAATACTCCTTTGAGACAGTTCAAAGGACGTCTGGGGAAAATTTTGACCCACCGATAGGTATAACATTTTAAAAGGATGTGCGTTTCGAATAAAATTGTCAGCGTATGTACATGCGAAATAGGCAGGTGGGTGTGTTTTATGAATCCCCGATTTTTATTGATATCGCAGTGGAAGATATAGATTTTATATTGTGAGACGCGAGTGAAAGGATGTAAAGAAGTCGTAGTTGCATTTATGTAGCGTAAGAATCTAGGAATCTGGAGAAAGAATGTGGATGGATGAGACAGAGAGACAGAGAAGTCATTTCACTCTTCGCACAATGCGAAGAACAGGAGAAAAGCACTTTGTGAAAATATCGGTAATCGGAAACGACCCGAGAAAAGAAAACTTCAATGCGAGCCAACCATTATTGAAAAGATAGGCTACGTTATCTGTAGTCATAGTTGGTCAGATATTTGTGGTTGTGTGGCCCTGGCACTTTCGTTTGGACTTTCATCTTCACTCTGAAAACGACTCAGTGGATTGTCCCTCCGCGACTACAGATGAAGAGAAAATGAATAAATGCACTGCTTTTGTCATTTCTATTCTGTTCCACATTTTCCACACTGAACCGTCTCAAAAACGTGACAATGTGAAACCTCACAGACAGAACCACATAATATAATAGTATGAGACTGCAGATAACATTCAGATTTTTGGGTTTGATAAAATGTTATGACAGAAAGTTACATTACATATTATTACATTATACTTGGTAACATTTCTGTAGTATAGGTAATGATTTTTTGCACATTATTGCTTTGCCACTCTATTACATGTAGTATGACAAGCTAAATTATTACATTATGTCGTTTGATGACAATGAAATATAGCATGCTGTAGATTGTGATCTTGGTTTGTTGTCGCTCTGGTTTGCAGATAATAGTATCTCTCCGTCTCCGTGTACTCAAAGTTGTAGCTGTAAATTCAATCTTTGTATCAGGGCTATACATAATTTTCATAGCGTAGATTTCATTTTATTCGATTCACCA